>DWEJ01000703.1:0-15294 GCA_018245835.1 Mysoria sejanus stolli
GTTCGTACCGCGCCCACAACTGAGAAGAACTAACAAGAAACTCAGTGGGGTTGTCCTTTTTTTTTGTGATTGCTGTATCAGTTATTATTATAAGATGCAGGAGAAAGGTTTCCATATTCCTGAATATTCACCATTATACAGGTAATCTCCGCAAACAATCCTAAGAACGTCTGATGGCTCGTACTTTTAACATTCGGTCAGCATTCTACGCCGATCTATCTGGTAAGTAGTTGGGAAAAAGTGCCCAATGTCCTCACGCAAATTATCTTCGACTTCCGGCGGTCAATATTAGATGGCTGATTGGCACCCCATGATGTTGTAGAGAAATGTAAATATCAATTGGCTGGCACATTCCTTACTACAAAGCTTCATAACAAAGGTTTAAACTTAAGTCTGTCTACACCGAAGACAACATGCAATCAATTTTTCTGATGAAGACCCATCATAGAATTAAAATTGCCCTTCAACATTATGTTGAATTCTAAACAAGATTAATGTTACCTAATAAACTGCACACACAAACACACTCACTCATCCAAGTAATCCTAAATTGGAATACCCAGACAAAAAATTTAAAAAGAGAAACGCTTTTTGGTATCCATTGTCGTTAATTTATACTGCAACGTACGTACTCAAATTGCGAATACGGAAACAGTAGACCGATTGCGACCTTCGACAAATATTACGTGAGGGTAGATATATCTTCATGTTGCCCGCGATCGCTGTAAGCATGATTGTTTATTGACAAAAAGACTACAACAACATAGATCTTTCAGCCAGCTTTAAGGTGCACTTATTTTTACTAGTGCAATTACTAAATATGTAATTTATCCCAAAAGTAATCTATTTATAACCTCTTAATACCTTTCTACCAATAATTCACTATATTATGTATATTTATATAGTTTGTACCGCGGTCACTTCATGCTATAAGTTGGCCGGTGCGGCCACAAAACGTATTGTTCGACAAATAGAAAACATTAGTAAATATAGCTAAACGACTCTTCATAATGTAAATGTTATATTTCGAAATCAAAAGGACACCCTAATTCACTGAAATAAAGAGGCATTCTTAATGAAACAGAGAATCAAGTTTCATTAATTTAATTTTTCAGATAACATCTCCTGAGCATTGCGACATTGAAAAAATCTCGAGCGACACTCAACTTGAATAATCGTATTTCCTTTGTCACGTCACACTTCTCACTTATTTAACTGATAAAGAAACGAACTCTATTACAAATGTCTCCGACGAGCGTAACACAGAGATAAAGTAATATATTTATTTATTTAAATCTTACCAATCCATGATAAAGGCGATATTGTTAAAGGTACCACATTGTGGACGTAAACTACTGTCATCATTATGTTTGGTTAATACAAAACTAGCGAACAAATACGAACGATACAAATTGTGGGCAGCGGCAAACATTCTGAGTCAGACGACGTCTCGACCGCCTAGCTGACAAGCCGCTGACACTGTCGCCGGGCTGAAGCACTATTGTCTCCCAATAACTTATAAGTTGCTGACATTATTTGCAATATACCTACTGAATGTTATTCAGTCGTCACACCACACTTGTAGTAATCATGTCAGTCAATATTAGGTATATCTCATTGCGATTTAAATGAACTTTATAAAAAAGTATAATGTAAACCAAAATTATTTTACATGAGATAAGGATAAGTTGTGTAAGGATAGAGATATTTGGCACTCCGTGCTCTCTGCCTACCCCGTGAGCGACCTGGCGTGACGATATTTATGTATGATTTCTTTCCGAAATAATGCTGAATAACTTTCACGTTTCTCTTCAACTTTTAAACATTTTTCATGGAGCATTTAAAAATTGAAAATAAAATTTTTGACGAGCTCTTAAGTATTCATTAGTCACTTTTGTCACGTATTACTTTTAAAATAACATTGTTTACTATAAAAAAGAGAGGTTCGTTTCAAAATCTGTTCAGTTCATCTTTTTCGCAACAAGTATTTTAAATTCAGTGCCTTGCTGGAACTAAGGTGCGCTTAATCCGAATGAAATACTTAACGTGACCAGATAGTCCAGCTTAATGCCAAATTATGTACGTAATTTTGGCATTCATGAGACAAAAGTGGTAGGTTTATTTTAATATAGCAATTTTCTTACTCACTTTGTCACCGTCGTGGAATCTTTGTATATTAATAAATGATAGCAAAAGTTACATATTACAAGTTACGTATCACGTACCATGGGTATGTTGATTTCGAATCATTTTACTATAGGGTGTAACTAAAATATCATCTGTGAAGTACCTTTAAAGACTATCTTACAATTAAAGAGCAACATCCATATCTTCATGCCAGGTCCCTCAGAGAAGTACCAAGAGAAAAATATATCTATCGTTACAGAAAACAAAATTATGAAAGCTGCGCCAAAGAACACAGCTTCTATTTTTTTGCGAAACAATGTACGTTGTTGGATCTAGGAGTGGGCAACTTTATTACTGTTATCAGTTGATGCCGGCCAACAAAACATATATTTCTGAAATCCTAACCCTGCTTCATCGTTACTCTTTTGTCAATTGTCATTATTCATGCAATTTAGCTGCATTGGACTTAAGGCAATACCTTTTCTTTGTCTGTATGTGACACGTAAAAAAAGCCTTTAAATATTTTAAGTGAAATTTTGCATGCTTCGAAATGAAATTCACATTTAGGGTTGCATAAATTACCATTTACAAATTTCTTAATAGCTGTACGAGTGAAATTTAAAAGGGAAAATTATTTTAAAGCATCAGTGCATGTTTTTTCTCTTAAATCCAAAACTGTTCGGCGCGTGTATTATGTTCTCCTAACAGGTATTTTAAATTCAGTGCCTTGCCCGTCCACGAGGGCGGTTAATCCGCATGAAATACTGAGCGTGACCGGAGGAGTCCGGTTTAACGTCACATTGTGTACGTAATGGTGGCATTAAGCTGCAAAAAGTGAAATAAGTCGTTTATATACAGCAATATTATCTGTTATATCCCACAGCTGGGACAGGCTTCTCATCGCAACTGTTATTTACATATGTACTCACAATAGATACTTATTACTCAGCAGCCTATCTCAGTCCACTGCTGGACATAGCCCCCCCCAATGAGCGCCATCGCACCCTGTCCTCGGCTTGCCGCATCCAGCTGCTGCCTGCAGCCTTACGCAAATCGTCATAATTATCGTCATACTTATTACTCTATAATAATAATGTCACAATAACCTTATACATAGTGCAGTAGAGTACATTCATAGAATTATATTCTTATTAAGTGTAAGTTTAGCACAGCTTCATTTGCACAGCGGTTATTAGTGCATAAAGATAATTCGCTATAGTGAAACTTATAAAACCAATGATATCTAAATGTAATTAATTAAATTAAACATATACAAAAATATTGCAATATTATATTGTAGATACTATATTAAAAACATGCATTGCGTAGTTTTTCATATCGAGGCGCAATAAGAATACTCTCCCCGTTCCGAGATACCGGGTGGCTAAATTCCCACGCTAAATACCATGTAAATAATATACCCTGTAATATTATAAAATACACGGACGGATAACAACGTAGGCGGCGCAAGATGGTGTGCTCTGCCATCCCCGAGCCGCATGCCCAGCCTAGCTTGTGTCCGACAGTAGACTACAATCAGCTGATCACGAATGCCTTACTCAGTCTTATCTTCTTTTATTATTTCATATATGTTATGGCACATAACTTCGGGATTTAGTTAAAATATCCGACAAATTATAAACTTATTTATATTTTCAATTCATTATCTTAATTGATCAAAATACTATATAAGAACCCTGCATCTGTGAATCATGTATTAAGATAATTTCTCAAGATGTCACTAGAGAACAGTCGCACCCAGCGCTGCAGTGGTACGCACTACTTTACTGTGAGCGTGTAACCAAACCATAACCACCTAACTTGTCGCCATCGATCATTTTATTTGTCCACTGCCGAACTCTGGTGTAGCTCTATAGTGAAAAAAATTAATGCATAAGTCATAAATATAACGGTAAAGTTTTCATTTAGCTACCAATGATCCGAGGCCTGGAATGCTTACTGTCCGACCACCTTTAACATGTTTATTTTACCAAACAGGTGTAAGTTTGTATAAAAAAATACTAGTAACAGATTACATAAAGTCATTTTAGTTTAATACTCACATTTTAGTTTAATACTGAGTTTAAGTTGTCTTATTATGGGATCGAAAACTCAGTCCCATTTAATGTATCGCAGACACAAGTCTACAATATTGGCACAAACATGGTTATTGCTAAGAATATCAACATCCTATTGGTAGATATTTCTAAAGAAGAGCAGTTCTGGAATAATTTGAAGAGTAAGTTGAGCCCGCGTCTAGAGACTTCGGTGCATTAAATGAAGCGGTATATCATCTGGAGACAAATTGTTCACACTCAAGAGCACGCAAGTTAGGTCACATTAAGTAATACGAACTTACATATAAGTTGCAACGAAACAACACCAGCTTATCTCTGTTAAAAATACAAGCCTTCTTCGCTTGTATTTTTTTATTTTGTTAACAATAACTAGCAAACACATAAGAATTGTATTAATGTTTATAAAATAAACGCAATAAAAATAATAAATCACCTCTATGCGTTCCATAAGCACAAAACAAAATTTGATTTGGTTAGTATCAATTTTTCTCATAGCAAATTCAAAATGGCTTTTAGTATTTATAGGCGATCTGTTAGTCGCGGTCACGTATAAATCGTTCATTCAATTTTATTTTTCAGCCGCCCTCGCCCGCCGGTCGCCGCACTTTCAGAGTTTTTAAAATTTTCGCCCACAAAAAATTATATTTGTTATAAATTGACTAATTGATTACTGCTGCAGTGGAAATAATATATTGTAATTGGCTTTCAAATGACAATTCGATGAGAATAGTTTTATTGAAGTGTAATATACATTGTAGTGATTTCAACGCATGAATAGAAATGAAACAAATTATTTAATTTATATCAAGCACTCTTTATACAAATTTAAATTTGCCTCACTCTTGAAATGTTATTTTATATGGAACAAAAATAATTACGCTATTATCAAGGAACCGCATTGAGAGAATCACCTTAGCGTGTTGAAACTAATTCCTTTTCTTGAACTTCAGCTTCAGATATTCCAACATTAAAAAGTCTTCAATAAAATTTGATACATTAATGTTTCTTATGATCTTAGCTTCTAATTACTCCGAAAAACATGAAAATCTTTATACAAGGACAGATTTTTGCTAATATGTTACAAGCAAGAGCAAGATAATGAACCTTGACTTTGGTCCTTGTTCAGAATCCTTTAAAAAACTAATTCCTATTTTAATTTTATTTCTTTCACATACTTATATATATCAATTCAAAATTTACGCGCCAGCGACAAGTATTATTGATTTGATTGATTTGCGCGTCGGTAACTTTGTTATATGTTTCAAAATAAAATGATGTGCTTGTAACTTTTTGTAACAAGATATGAAAAATAGCCATGATGTGAAATTGGTAGATGAAAGCAATGGACCTGGTTCTCACTCCATTTCATTTATCCATAGCTCATTAAATCGGAACAGGACAGAAGAAATCTGTCATGTCACGTAATTGTAACCTTTCCAAAACAGATATTTATTTATTTTTCCTTTATTGTTGTTAACAAATGGCGGACTTAAGCCCAACTGGCATTTGCTACCAATCAACCCGCATTGGGGTGGGCATCTCATTATCAATTTGAAAACAAAAAAAGGGAATCAAAATCGTTACTAATAGTATAAAGGCGAAAGTTTGTGAGTATGGATGGATGTTTGTTACCTTTTCACGTAAAAACTACTGAATGGATTTTAATGAAACTACAATAATATAGCTTATACATCAGAATAACATAGGCTACAATTTATCAAAATATTCTGTGAATTGTCCAAAATATCAAGTACACGTATGTAGGATACGCCCATCTGGCATCCGCTTTGTGTCCCCTCAGCTCTCACCCCTAGCTCGCCTTGCTAATCTTTTTTGTTCTTTTTTTTCTGTGGAGCAACATATAAGTAACTTTTCATCCTATAATTCTCACGAGGTCAGTATTTACGCGGGAAAAACTTTGTGACACACTGATTTCAAGGCGGGCGAAGCCACGGGTAAATCTAGTATGTTATATATTTTAGGACAAGGATAAATGCATAAATGTATATACATATAAATAAATAGAAATCTCGTCCCCAATGCGGATCTCCCTACTGAAACAGCGGCCTTCACGCGAGAAGCCCAAGATAACGACTCATGCATCACCCACGTGTCCCCCGCGACCTTCGTTTAACATTATCAGTACTGTTAGTGAAAAATCTTCACGGCCGGAAACAGTTAGGGTCCTTAAGTGATTACGTTGATTTAAACTGAAAGTATATAATGAATTTAGTGAGGCACTAAACACTAACAATGATATTGATGATGGTCTTTGAAATTACACGTAATAATAACAATTTATTTGACATGAAAAAACATACAAGTATTACTTTTTGCAACGTCTTTGTTGGAAGACAATATAATAAATATGCTAAGTGCATTACTCTTCCGAGTAATGCATTTAGCATATTTATTATATTGTTTATTGTTAGTTCTAACACTAGATTCCTTCACTTCACAGACCAGTGAGACAGATAGGAGCGTAGTTGCGCGGGCGTACGTGTGTGTGTGTGCGTGTGCATATAAGTACGTGCCTGCATGTGTTTGCTTGTATTTGTATGTGGAGTATTATTTTTATAATCTAACATACAATATACATATATCGTATTCATCTTTTGATTAATATTATTATACAAAATTGGGAACCAAATTTTTACTTTTTGCAAGTGTGCAAACTTCATGTGCAATATACTTTATTTACTGAATCAATTTTGTTTTTACAGTACAACCCCAAATTGTAGTGCAGTATATAAAAAGTACTGAATCAGCGCTACGTATGTTATTAAACCTTGCAAAATATGCAATGTACGTGATTAAATCATAATCTGATGTCAAACACCTTTGACTGGTTTTCACATCTAATTAACATGCGAAAATAGAAAGAAATCCGCAGTCGTAGCTCGTCGTTACAGATCGGGCCGGCGTCGAGAGGAGTCTTGTGGGGCAACCTTAATTACATGACCTATTTTGCATTAGCCTAATCACGTCATGATTTACACATTTAAGAGCGTGCGCAAACTGAAGAGCGCAGTGTATCTATACTAAAGCCAAACGTTGATTACTCCTATATTTCTACGTGTGACGTGTTTATTCGCGCTCTTCAATATTTTGTGGGATGCGATAACATTAATGTAGCAATGATTGCTATAGTCATTCCAGGATTTTCCTCTACAACGATTGCTTGCCCCTTTTGCTTATTCTATGTTCGAAGACAAAGCTATTCTAATATTCCAGTATGACGTTTGGAAAAAAGAATTAAATATCTCCGAATTAATTTGAAGGTTCTTCGTTACGATCGTAATAATAATAATTTATTTGCACTGGTAGTTCCTCAAAATATCTTAATATGTGTTCTTTGAGAATAAGCTCTCACAGAAAATCGTTTTATCGCGAGAGCTATAAACAACGTAGGCAAGGTTTTTACTTTCAAGAAACTTCGCAGTAGACGATTATATAGACGTGAACGTAGACAGTAGACGATTATATATGCGCTACTACGGTACTTTCAAAATACTTTTTATATTATAGAAATACTAGTAATAGACGCTCTAGCATTCGCAGTATACCTAATCAAATAAGTGTCACTCAAAAATCATATAAGAAATTATTGTTCATTAGTCTGTTTTGTCCAAGTCTCTAGCATTAATATGTTAGTTATGACAGAGTTATTAACGGATTTAATTATTAGAAAATAAACCGACATTGACGTTCAACGCAAATGACACAAATTAATCAGTTTGAAAGCTTAATGGAAAGCTGATGATGCCTGCTCTATTTCTATCATGCGCTTTTATGTGAAAAGTTACTATTGATACGGAAATATTTAGCTTATTAGTACATGAAGAGAAAATTAAATTTTTTATTTTAAATAAAAAGATTACTTCTTTACTATTCGACGATATTATTACGTCTAGTTTATAAGTTTCATTTATAATTTCGAAGGATTTATTGTGTTAAAAATTTGAAACAATTCAAATTACTTGCATAATAATATACCTCCTCCAACAACAATATCCAACAATTTGTTAGGTAATCTACCCTAAACATCCACTACGTTTATACGTACATGTGTGCGCTGTTACAGGACATAAATACATATATTCTCATTAAGACGCGCATCTGCCTTGATCCTCTTCCGGCGGACCAGAAGATTAGAGCGTCTTTGTCGCTCCGAGCGCACAAAGCGAAGCCTCGACATTCTTAATGAGCGGCTAAGGACGATCACTGCACCGCTTAATGAACACGCCACCCTCCGCCCGGACACGCTGCGGGCTGCAGTCGCTCCGCGCTCATGCTGTCCCGGTAACAAACAGCGCTTGTACCGCTACCTCCAGTAGCTTTACTGACTAACGTATCATTTACTTTGGTATTATTCAGGGTTGCAACGGTAGAAAATTTATCGCGAGAGCTATAAACAACGTAGTTCCTAATTCTGAAGTAAGAAAGATGCTTAGTATGAAAGAGAGCATTGGTGTAAAAATGAGAAAGGGAATGCTCCGTTGGTTCGGATATGTTGAGAGAATGACTGATGAAAGAATGACTAAGAAGATATACAATAGGAATGTTGAGGGACACAGGTGCCGAGGGAGGCCAAGACTCACCTATCTAGATGGAATAGGCCAAATACTGGCTGATGGGGAGTCAGAAGTCTCCGAAACTAGCGTGCATGTATGAAAAGAGTTATGAATGTGGAGGAGGCGCGGCAGGTTTGTAAGGATAGAGATATTTGGCACTCCGTGCTCTCTGCCTACCCCGTGAGGGACCCGGCGTAAACATATGTATGTATGTATGCAAGGGTAGACATGTTTTGCACACGGTGCTCTTTACCTGCACGGTAGGAGAGTTGGTGTGATGATGTCGTAACAAATGTATTTCAGTTTTGTTTAACACTTCTGTAAAGATATAGCTATTTGGACTCTTTACTCTCTGCCAATACTTGTCGTGCCGTTTTGTCCATTGTATTGTACTTTACAATTTTTAGAGAATGCAATGTAATAAAGATTTATCAAAAAATAAAATTAATTGAGATTTTTATGGTACATTTTTTTATGATACATAATATCTTTACTGAGACTAAATGTACCAGTGAATCTAATGCTCCCGAACTCAAGGAATTCTCTCCAACATCCATAGCTGAAGTCACGAACATCATCAATAATTAAAAAAGTAATACGGCATCAGGTATAAATGGAATTAGCACCCAAGCCATTAAATGTGTCAAAAATCTCATTGCTGCTGAATTATCAAATTGTATAAATAGATGTCTAGAACTTGGTATCTTCCCAGACAGCTTAAAACTTGCAAAAGTTACTCCTATACTTAAGTCAGGTAATAAAACTAGCCCCGAAAACTATAGACTAATATCAGTTCAACCAATGATATCAAAAATTTTTGAAAAAATATTATTTATACGACTAGAAAAACTTAGATTTTAAAAAGTTTCTATCAGATAAACAATACGGTTTTAGACAAAAATCAAATACATTATCGGCAACGTTAGACCTAATTACCAAAATAAAAATAACATAGACCAAAAACACATAGCACTCGGTATATATGTTGATCTGAAAAAAGCGTTCGATGCAGTTAGTCATGTAATACTCCTAAAAAAGCTAAAAGACAGACATAAATGGTCCCGCATATGTTATGCTAAAATCTTATCTCTCTGATTGCAATCAGATAGTGAAAATTGGTCAATTTCAAAGTCAATCTAAACCTATCACATTTGTCATTCCACTAGGTCAATTTTAGGTCAAGGTCAACAACATACATCAAATAGGTCTAAAAGGGGAAGTGACAATGTATACTGACGACACAAGTTTATTCTACTCAGGTTATTCAATAGATACAATAGTTAACGACGCTCAAAATGATTTGAACTTATTAAACCAGTGGTTACAATATAATCTTCTAACTATTAATATTTCAAAAACAAATTACATTTTATTTAAAGCAAAAAATAAAAAAATTGCAGATTTTGAATCGTTGACAAGCAATAATCAAAAAATAAATAGAACTGATAGTGAAAAGTATTTAGGCCTCACTTTAGACAGCAGACTCACGTGGAAACCATGCTTGGAAAAAATTAAATCAAATTTATCTTCTGTAACAGGAGCAATACGTAGCAGCACTCGTTGTCATCCACGTAATATACGTTATTGTATTTACAATACGCTTGTTAAGCCACACATAGAATACTTGGTTGAAATTTGGGGCTCAGCCGCAAGAACTAATCTACAATTAATTCAAAGAGCACAAAATAAAGCGATTAAGGTTCTTTTCAACTATAATTATTTGACCCCTACCTTAAAAGTATATCAGAATACAAAGTTGCTTAATATTTCGCAAACTTATACATACAACACTTGTCTATTAATACGAAAAATATTAATGAAAGACATTCATACACAAATTAATTTTACAAAAAATAAACAGATACAGAAAATGCAACTAAAAAGTGGTAGCGACATAGTTCTGCGGCCGCCAAGAACAAACTATGGTAAAAAGAACATAATGTTTGAAGGAGCAAAGCTGTATAATGTGCTTCCTAAAGATATAAAAAACACACAATCCATATTTACATATAAAAAACTTCTAAAACACTATATAATTACTAAAATAAAGTGACTAAATAATAATAAAAAAAAAACAATTTCTATACATAGCATGTAATTCAATAATCATTAATCATCAAACTAGTATAAATAAATAAATTGTAAACTCACATTCACAAACTAATGGAGCCACTTCTAGACATAATTTTGTACAGAGCCTACATCTTTGTATTGTAAATTGATTTAAAAAATCCACCACTTTTGCATTGTATGCTCCTAAGCACAAATTTTGTTTTATAATAATTGTTATGTAGGTTCTCATGATAAGTGAATTTTGTTAAATTCTTAATGAGAATAAATGTCTTCATCATCATCAGCCTGTCCACTGCTGTCCACTGCTGTCCACTGCTGTCCACTGCTGGACATAGGCCTCGCCCAAAGCGCGCCACTTTGCTCGATGGATGAGGAAAACGGAGGACCGAGCAAATGTCTTAAGCCACATATAAACGTAACCGGTGAAACGTGGGAATGTTCTGCATTCCTCTGCCTACTTCTTCGGGGATTACAGGCGTGATGTTACGTTATTTGTCCAGACTTATGCGAATAGTAAGATATCGTTAAAATTTAGAAGAATAAACAATATGTGGATTTACAAGACTTACGTAGGGAAAGACAAATGATTTGATCTCAATTCCCGTATCGAATCATGGCTTTAATTTATCATGTAACAACGACCGGACAATACGGCCTACTGGTATAATAATATAATATAATAATATAATATATAATATAACAATACAATACAACTAAACGATCTGAATTATTTAGAGATTTTTTATGATTAAGTACATCATGTCTGTAATAGTTCGTGTAATGTTTTAACATAGGTACATATGTCTAGCTGGACAGCAGCACAGGCGCCTGTTTTCCTGAACGGCCGGTATTTGTATGACCTTTTTATTTCAATGTTTTCAAGTAAATTGCATGAGACTTTTCTGTGCTGGCGAACCGAATAAATAAATAGATACTTAAATTGATACAAGTAAAACTACGTGAGTCATGCCAGCTTCATATGTCTTTTACACTTGAACTGATTATGTTATGTTGACTTATATTAACATCTTGTTTTCCAACCTAAAGCCATGATTATTTTTAGGTATCATTGTTTAAGAGGAATTTTGCGTTGAATTACAGACAGGAAAGCTAAAAAAATAAGAAATGTCCGTTTTAGTACAAGGCGAGTCGGCGCGAAGCGGCCGAGTGCGACCGCAGCGAGCGCTGCGACGATCGGCCATAACGGTCGAGTGTTTAAAAATGAAACGTTTCAGTGGAGAGCGTTGAGCTCGCTCGTTGTTTGAGCTTGCCTTACCAATTAGCACTCAGCCGCCGGACCGTAACTGGGTGAGCGAGCGCGCCCGGAATGCTCCTCGGCCGCGCGGCGCTGCGCTCTGCCTGCGCTCTGCTGCGCTACCATTCGAGAGCTCCACGTGTTCCGTTTACACTAGTTATGAATTTTCTCAATAAACTAGTGTTCAGAAGCCTGTGGGGTTCATGATGTCGGCAACGGATGTCTTAAACATAATGTAATTTGTATATTATTATCTCGCAATTCAGTATTTGTTATTCAATGTTCCTTTTCAGCGTCACTATAAGAACTGTTCAGAGTCTTTAAAAATATGGGAAGATTGTTACCGACAGTCGTACAAATGTATCCAACGAGGTGTGTCGGCAGGCACCCCGAGGCCTCACACTCGGGCGCAGTTCGCGCCTGTAAAATGAATGACTAACTTTTCTCTTTATTTACCCGTCAATGACAATAATTAATATAATTTTAATTGCTTATAATTTTAAGTGCTCTCATGGGCTTAACTGTAGAATCGCAACAAATGCAATCAATCGAAACTGAACAATGCGTGTAAAATTGGTGTTCGACTGTATGATTTATATTTATAGATTAGTGTACGTAGCGTACGCTAGGCGGAGTGGCCGAGAGTTGCCGATGTAGCTGTGCGGCAGTGGACGGCGCGGTCGGCGAGCGACGCGCATGTTTGTACATCATGTAAAAACATCTCAATAACATGCTCATCAATAATTAAACTAACACACAAAGTATTTCAGGCACAGACAATAGGGCCTTATATGACTGAATTGTACGTACTCAAAATCACAAAGTTTGAAACGTAAGAATGGCACAGAACGAGCTATTACAGCCAGTGCTGGACATAGGGCTCCTCTTAGGGGTTGAAATAATCAAAGCTCTCCATAGAACTATTTTATTATTAAATAGTTCTTGTAAATATTTAAATATATAATTTGTAAATAATATAATGAAGGGCATACCTACAATGAAGCGTCCCTGTGAGTGTGTGAACAATTTAATTTCGTTAAATTTGAAGAATGGAATGTCACTAATTGCAACGGTAAAGAAAAATGTTGAGCAAACCTTTACGCTTTATCCCCAGAGTTGTTCCGGTGCGTGCCGGTGCGCGCAGCCTGCCGCCGACCGCTTGTCAGGCTGTCCTCTGGGAGGGCATAATAAAAAGGAACATGACGTCTGTAATTCCAGAAGCGGTATAGTTACGTAGGACTGTATTATGTTCGCACGTTTCAACTGTTACGTTTACTTTCCTCCGTAGAATGGGCAGTGAGTCTATTGCCACAACCGGGCACGAATCCTGGCTTCGAGCTATAATTAGGAAAACTAAATTAGAAAAAAACCATAGATCCAGGATTTGAACCCAAATGAGGCTGTCATAAACATAATTAATACTAGGAAAACATAATAAATAAATAAAATACATAGATAGGTCCATTGTTGTTGCCGTTGACGTTGACGTTTGTAGATATGTGATTGCAAATAAATAAATAAATAATTTTTGACTTTGACTTTGTCATGGCTATTTCACATACGTAAGGCACGGTTCTGGTACCCCCCTCCCTTGGTACGGGTGTCGCGGACTTGTAGTATGTCAGTCAAGTGCATTGAAATATATGTTGGCGTATTGGAGGAGCTCATGAGCCGCACTACTTCAACATCGTCCTCGAGTCGACCCAGCTCGGTCTCTACTCATATTTCTGCCTCAGCCCAAACTACCAAGTACACTCGCCTCGTAACTCCGCTTGGTTATTCTTCTGTGATGTAGCGTGTCCACAAGCGCGCCCCAGACAGACAGACAGACAGACAGACAGACCTGCCTACACCACTTCATGCACTTGCTCTACTTTTTTTAGATCTCGAATTCTGTTATTATTTCATTCCTTACAATAATCATAACCTTTGGCTTTCTCACATTTGATTTCATGACTTTTTCCTTACAAGTATCATGCACTTAAGCTAGCATCTGCTGTAATTCCTCCTGTGAAGATAACCCCTGCATAATCAAGCTACACTCTTACGCGAGATCGTCAGATTCTTCCCAATAATTACAAATACTTTTATTGTATCACACATTTTGGTGATAACTGAGATTATAAATAAACAAACATTTCTTGGACCACTTTGAAAAGGGCTTAGTTGTACCTACACAGTGCGGCAGTATAAATGTTAGATACTAAAGTAGGTAATTCTCAATATTTATTTAATATCAAAATTAGGTAATGAAGCATTTTTGGCTTTGTTTTATAGTACTTAGATATTATGCTTAGATATTATACCTATCTACCTACATTTACGCATTTTGTTTAGGATCTTCTGGAATATTTAAAGCAATTCGAACATAACGGATTAATAATAATGCGCTTAAACTTATTAATCGTATTAAAAGTCTAACTCACTAGTGTAGTACGTTAATGAAAAGATTTTAACATAAACTAAAAAGATTTCGCTACAAAAACATTTCTATGTCAGAAGTTCTGCTTGATCTCATACATGTCGAAGGCTTAAATTGGAAGCAATCGTAAAGAAGTATTAATCGAGCTCTCTAACCACTTGGCGCTGCGCAGGATTGTCGCGGCAGCGCGAGCGGCGGCCCGCGCGCCGCCAATCGCTCGGTGTGTCAACGCGGCGGGGCGGGGCCAGCGACCACGCGGCGTGCGCCCGCCATATGGGCTCGTAACACAACGGCATAACATACATTATTGCTTGTATGGACCTTCCTCAAACTTTTAGTATGATGCTAGAGTTTAGGTCCTAAAAGCATCAACATAGAGATGAGTTCGGGGTGCACTGTCGAGCGAGATAGTGGGTATGTTGTTTAGTGTACATGTTAATGAAGTGTACTGTGGTCGAGTTTGTGCTAGTTGGTCCTGCAGTTGGCACGTCAGCACCGTTTTGTTATGTGACGAACGGCCAACTTATTGTCATTAATTTCGGCAAACATCTTGCTTCGCGTAGGTCCGGCGCGAACGTTTTGTCAATCAATCAAAGGTTTACAAGTCTGTGGGTGTTGAGAACAATTTCAAGTGCAGTGTTCTGGAATGTCAATATTTTGGAACGTTTCTAAATGTGTTTAAATTAAGGATTAAGTGATTAATTAACTTCATCTGGTAAGAGTTTATATAATAAATACCTATATCTATAGTATTATTATACCATG
>DWEJ01000704.1:0-15284 GCA_018245835.1 Mysoria sejanus stolli
GTCATTCTACGTACCAACCTATGCTCTGTTCTAATCCTGGCTAAACCGCCAGCAGTCGGGAATTCGATCGCGGACGCGTCTCCAACTATAGCCGATGCCGCTGTTTCCGCAGCTTCAACTCTGGTTTCGATCGTGTCCTCAGGCTCGATATCCTCTTTCGAGTCGTGGTACTCTGGCGTACTCGAAGACGAGGACCTATCTGTCCTCGCATATTTTGCCGGCTCGTCTTCTTCTTCCTCCAGGGGGGACAGCCGTCTGGGCATTTTGATGCCCCTCCCTGGAGTTGAGGGAAGCTCTTCCAGCTCGGGCTCGATCTCCGGCATGTCAAGTGCCGCTTTGCCTTGCGGCGGTTGCGGCGACGACGGCGGAGATGGCACAATGGTGGACGGTCCCGGTCCTGCGTCCCTCGGGCGCAGCGGAACGTTGTGAGGCATCTTGATTGGCCGGAAACGTGGGGAGAATAATTCCCGCGCCACGATTCGCCTCTCAGTGCCTCTCGTTCTCGCTCGCCGGCCGCTGGACTGTCCGTCCCGCTCACTCATGCCGAGCGATCTTCCCTCTCTCTCTAATAAGTATGTCGGACGGCGCCATTGGCTCCCCACACGCGCCTCCGATTGTTCCAGATGGGGGGATGGGATACGAGCGCCGTTGGCTTCCCACACGCGCCCGTATTGTTTTCGAGTCCTTTTGCAGCGCCGTAGGCCACTCCTCACGCACTGCAATCCAGTTTTAGCACACACACACACAAACACTCACTGAGTCTATGTCTCTAAAGGTCCACACATCACATCGCAATAATGATAATAGCCGAAAAAGCGGGGGAACCGCACGGCACCCGTTGCTTTGAGCGATCAAAGAACGGTGCCGTGGGCGGGACGTGCCCGGAGACAGTCGGGTTAGAACGTAGGGGCGATACAGACGTACGTCAAACGCAAATGTCACCGCATGAATGGGATATTTATCAACAGCCAGATGTATTTGTGTTAAGGCGTTGCCATATAGAAGGATAACTGCTTAGATTCCGTTATTTATATTCCGTGTTACAACAGACCAGCAATTGTGGTGTCGTCTGAGTAAGCGTAAACCGTAAAAACTGCTATAAGAAAAGTCTCTTAAAAATGGAGTAAGATTAATATTTTAGTGTTCATAGATCAATTATAGAGTTGTGTTGCTATGTTCAGTTTTTCCAATTCAGTCATAAGTTTTAGCTACAGAACGTAAGAGTAAGTTGAAAAATAATATTATCAGTGTATTTCCAGCGTAAACGGCAGGCTGAAGTCGACATTGTGCGACTGAGGCGGGAACTGTCCTCCACCAAGAGTTGCGTGGCCTCCCTGAGGATGCCGGTGCCGCCCACCAGGAAACAATGCTCCAAGTTCGCTTAAGCGATCAACATTCGATCAACTATTCATTATAGACCGCTATGTTATAAACATTAAAATATAGTTGTATACATATATTAGTATTTACGTCAGAATAAAAATTATTGTTGGCATAGTGCTAACTTACTTCACGACTGTATTTCTTTAAATAAACATTAGTTTGTCGCTGACATTATGGATATTGCGTACAATTGAAAAAGTACACAAATTATACGTTCGCCTCGATTTTATTTACTAAAAACTTTATTATTTAATGTTTAATATTAAAGCATCCAATGCAACAAAAACAAAATTCATGGAGGAATTTTTGTCTACGGTACGTTTTAAGATCCTCAATCAAACGATTCACAGATCTCCTAATTTTTACGCGATGACCAATTATTAGTAACCAAAGAGAAAGTGCAGAGGATTAGCTGCTTCTTAGCAAAATGCAAAAATATGCGAATATTTGCGAATGCCAATATTCTATACATCTCTGCACTGCGCAGCCCTACCCGCATCCCCAGTGTGGGCCTGTCCAGTGATGAAAGTATTACGTATCCATATATTGCGATTAATATGAAGATGAATAAATAATTTATCGTTTTCTCTGAAATGTTATTCATTCTCAATTCCTTCTAGAAATTTCGTTAGTGTAATGAATCTGTACCACGCCATTTGTACATACATACATACATATCTTCACGCCAGGTCCCTCACGGGGTAGACAGAGAGCACGGAGTGCCAAATATCTCTATCCTTACAGACCTGCCGCGCCTCCTCCACATTCATAATTCTTTTCATCCATGCAAATAAAATATTAGAGGAATTAGTTTTGAATATAATCACCAAAATATTAAAAATTACAACTCTTCATCACTTTTCGCATGTTTTATTTGTATACAAGAAGATTCAGAAATATATAATACAAGATATCGGTAAATCGTCAAATCTGAACTGAAGTATCATGAAGGAGGGGGCCGAAAGTTGCTCGTAAAAAATAGCTTCCGGATAAATCTTTCTTTTATTACTTGCACCCCAACCAATTCCTAAGTCCGCAGGGGTGGCTGCAATCTCGGAAGGTCGAGCAGTGCGTTTTATTTGATTAGCTGTCACTCGCTCGATTATGGCGTATGTTTTACAAATGCCACCGCTTTGACCCTGGCTGTATGACAATCGATCATCCATTTGAATGTATTTCAACAATTACAAATATTACAAAAGCACGATGACAATTATAATTCTAGAGTTATTTAAACTTCTCCATCATTTATTGGAATGCTTTGGAGTGTATTTCAGCTTAATGAGATTCACGGCTTTCGACGACGAGACTAGTAATTGGTATCATTATTATACTGGTATAATCGTATTGGAATATCTGACTCGATTAGATGTGCCTCATGAGAATTACCTGTTTATAAATTTAATAATCATTGGTAACATTCAGATTTCAAGCATATCCATAATCATGATTTATTTGGTTTAACAATGGGTATAAAGTTAAGAGTATTTTAAGTGAACATTCAATTAAAAAACAAGTAATATTATAACTATAATATCTTTATTGAGTGCAGATCTCCTGGGTATTTCATCCGTGTACAATGACCAATGAGATATTGATTTTACTAACGAAGACGAGGCAATAGCAGCTAAAAAAACACTATGACCAATATATTTCCACGTTTTTGTTTTTTTTTTAATTGTATAGGATTACAAATTAATGTATGGTCCATATATATACAAAGATAAGTATTCAGCGTCTGCTGTGGACATTTTTGACATTAGGAGCGTGACCAATGCGATGCATTCCATGAAGAACTTTATTCAAACATTTGATAGATTAGATCTATTGTTCTCTTTAGATTGTTTAACAACCTATCGGTGAGGTATTCCCGTAACAGTACATTAAAATAATAACAAACTGTCTTAAAATTTACGCTTAAACTTTTAAAATATTCACACAATTTCACTGACATGAAAATCACGTTATCCAAATAAAAAGTAGAAACGAAATCTTCTTTCTGCGCCTGTAATTGCATTTTCCCTAAATGCGAAGATATACAGCCTTGTTCAGTAAGATAAAGGGTATCTGAGGGGGAGGGATTTCGAAAATCTGTTCTGATGTATTTATTTCACGGGGATTAAGGAAAATGGCGGACGGAACAGAACATCTTGCGATGTAATTAACGACGTTTTTACGTGTTGCGTAGGGAACTTTTGTTGATATGGATTTGTATAACTTCCTCATAGGAAGTTATACAATAATTATGATTACAACCTTGGACTAATATAGAGAAGATTAAAGAAATATTTAGCAGTACCAATCTTTTTAAGACTATAAAAACTGTTTACGGTGTTATACGGTAAACGGTTAAGCCGTATAACCGGTGTAATACAGGAATTACTGTATTCAAATTAAATTCTAAGGCAATTATATTTTTAAATTTATTCAGTTTGAAACCTTATATACATATGTCACGACCTTTTCAATAACTTAGTGTTATCATGTGGTTTCATTTTGATGAAATTTTAAATATAAGTAATCAAAATATCTGCTACAAGTAGTCTAGTTTTAAGGCTCTCTCTTGGCGTTGGTTTTACATTACTTTAAATGATCTGAAAGCATTGAGAGAGAGCGAGAGAAAGATTGACTGAGTCAATTTCTTTTTTCATATTCTCATTACCTGCTGGTAGTAGAGATCAGAGTCCGTGGTTCCTTCCGGCGGTAAGAGGTCATAATGTACAATATCTTTCTATTTCTATTGTATACACAAATTTACTTTCTCGCACGTTAATCCGGATAGCACCACGATTTGTGAAGGTTGTTTATTATTCTCTCAATCATTTTGACCAAGTGGGCTATGTTTTTTCATCCGTGATGACTATTTTTAAATACGATTTATGAGGTCTCGTTCAATAAGTTCGCATATATTCCGAATAAGGAACTAATTTGTCCATTATCACCGTCACTATTATCATCGCAATCATCATCATGATGATCATCATCACTATCGATATTATAACGATTATAATTACGCTTATCAACTGTTATACCATATCATCTTTTTTACAGATATTCGGTTAGGATAAGAAACGAGCAGAGTTATTTCCACTTCATCACTAACCACCTTACCAATAACCCGTATGTTGGACTAGTTTGATCACATGTTAAAAGGCATAAAGGTCTTGGTTCTCTCGTACTTATCCACTTTGGTATACATCAGTTGCTGAGATATAGCTTACAATATTTCAGTGTAGTAGACTATAATAGCTAACGTAGGCTTACAGCCTTATTATATACCTTTGAGAATATTTCTGTAAAATTTAAAACGCTCAGGTTTTCTCAGTACAAATTTCAAAAAAAGTCTAATGTCAGCGATTCAAAAAGATCGAGATTCTTACAAAGGCTGTGTAAAGGTAAGCAAAATTAGACAGATGAAGCTTCCAAACAGTAACTTCTAATAGAAAATTGTTATTTTTCTGAGCGCCTATAAGAACGTTATAGGTAGTTCTTGATTATTATAACTGTTACATAACAATTTTTCAATTTTCTAGGACACCTTATTAAATCCTCTAGGTTCTAATCTGTAGCAGTAAACAAAGATCTGTATGTACCCGACAGTTATCCGGTCAAAACAAGATGCCAGTCATGTTGTAAGAATAGAAATACAACAAATTGCAAAATGCACAAAGCTTATAAAGCAGATGAGAAATGTCAGCTGTTCAAACTACTTCCATCTATCAAAGGATTCGTATGTTATGGAAAAATAAAGATATATACAAAACGTTTATAGATATTTTGACATAATAAATAGAATCTTGTTAATAATATTACTATATGTTTTCAAAGAGATTATTGTTAAAAAAAGTTTCATTTATTATTGCCAATTACTTCTATATATTTTTTTAGGATTACCGTAATATTTTATCCATCCATCAGCCTACATAAGTTCAGTTACTGTTAGATATAATTTTCCATTAATCGGTCACTACATCGGATCTTTTGAATTCCGCTGCGGCCAGCTATTCACATAAGGTCGTCGGGTGAACTGACAATAATATTCTTAAATGGTAATGACAAATCGTTAAATCATACATTATTTGCCTTATTTCTATCATCATATATGATATTCATCATATTGTATATATTCTTTCATATTGTATCATATTGTATCATCATATTGTATATATTCTTTCATGTACTAAGTACTATCCATTCTCCCACAAAAAATACGTGTCTTTGCAAAAAATAGTAAATGTTATGTAACCTCCACTCAGAGGTTACATTACATTTACTATTATTAACACATGTTTTTCCCTGAAATGGACAATGATCCTGGTTATGGATTCTGCAATGCTTATTGTTAGTTGCAAAGTGAATATTACATATCGTCAAATTCATGACTTGTATTAAAGTGTATGAAAATAAATTCTATTTTAACAAAACTATTAGCATTTAACCCATGTGTCATTCGTCAATAAGATTTAACAAACAACAGTTTAGAAACAATGTTTAATGTGTTTTACAGAAACGCTCGTGAAAATTATCCAGTAGTGTTAATCCATCAGAAGAATGGTCAGCGCCGCGCGCGAGATCATTTCGTTTGTAATTGTGGCAAGGTAGCGACCACATAATTATGATTTAAATAGCTGAAAACGTAGATTCTAATTATATTTAAATCTTAATTATGATACGAATATGGTACACCATATAGTTAGCTATTCAACATAAGTTTCATACATTAAAGTACATCAAAATGCTATTTGATGTAAAGATAAATTAGCAACATTTCTTATTCTAATAATAATACGGTAACACTGGTCATGCTGTCAATATTATCATCACGAAATCATCATCATCGGCCTATCACTATCGACTGCTGGACAAAGGCCTCTACAGCTCTTCCAAAGGATCTTCAGCTCTTCGCTTTATAATTTAATTCGGTCATGCTTTACAATAGTTAAAAGAAATTTTTGATGTAACAATAAGACCATTAATTTCTACAAAGCACAAGATAAATATATGTATAAAATGGAAGAATATGAAAAGAAACGAAGTGCTAAATCATATAAATGAAGAAAGGACAAAAAATCGAGAGCAAGTGAGGCTTTATCTTTAGAAATTTTCGTAATCTTTATATTCATGCGTAAGATGGAATATTGCTTGCAAGAATATTATTTTGAAGAGTGAATATTTGGAAAGCAGATGAGATGTCAGGAGTACGGGCTGAGTCCATCTATCAACGAGAATCGGCTGTTTCATATTTTATTAGGAATGAATGAGCGTATGAATAAATAATAGAATTGTTTAACAGAGGGAATTTGTAATGCTCAAAATGTTGCCGTCGAGAACTGAGACTCGTTCTGTGTTACTTTGAATATCATATGGTAAAACCTATCGTTACGAACTAAGAGAAAAGTTTTTGTAAGTTCAACTCGCTATGATTTTTGTTTGATGTTTGTTTTTACTTTATCTTTATCGTATTGTTGTGTTTCCCTTATATGATTGATGAGCTTTCTTAGATATAATCTTAGTAGAATTATCATTGAACGTAACATCACGCCCGTAATCCCCGAAGAGACAGAGGTATCTAGTGCACCCCCACGTTTTACCAGTTACGTTTATATCCCAATGTGGAATAGATGGTGAGTCTATTGCCATACACCGGGCACATATCTTAATTCCGAGCCACTACAAAAATATCAAAATTAGAAAAATCCAGTAGTACCCGATAGTAATTTGAATTATGTTTTATATAAATATAGTTATGCCTTTAAAAAAAAAAGCTTCAGACATAATAATTTTTAATTTAACGAGAATAAAACTTTCTTATACGGAAATGAAGTCCTTTATTGATGGCGGATAGTTAAAGGGATTGATGATGACTAGTAATTTGAAGAATTCACAAGCTCTAAAATAAGTTGTAAACTTAACTCACATGTGGTCATATATGGTACGGGACTTTTAGACAATAGACGAGGAGACAATGCCGTTCTGCTCGATGGATTAACTATACGATCTATCATGTCAACGGAAGCCCTATACGAAGTTGACTTTAGTGAAAGAAACAAAAGCAAACAAGAAGGCATTTTCAAGAAAGAAAAAAACTGGATAAATATCTTTGAAATAGTGAATCATTCCGATGACAAAACTTTCTGTTGATAGAATTATCAAAGCAGCTAAAAGTTTATGACGCTAAAACCTATAACAAACATTTCTTACATCAGCATAAGGTATTGAAAGACAAAAACACTGTTCAAATATATGAATATAGTGCCCCTTATGAAATATTTGTGTAGGTGTACAATACATGTCAAAAAACCTTTCTAGAAATGGAAAAAAAAAACGTAAATATAGCCTTTACATGATAATTATTCCATTTACAATAAACATGAATAAACAAATCGTCAATTTCGATAACTTCAAACCAGGACCCTCAAGGGCACCAAGCCGCACCTAATTGATCACGCACGAGCCCTTGTGACGAGAACCATTCAGTGATGTTTTGATCTCTTGGGGGTGTATAAGTATTGGACTATGTGACTATTTTTACATTTTTCACACAATTCATAAAAATGCGGGTTTTGTTATATATTAGATGTGGATATACTTTGATATACTTTTTATGATATACTTTGTACAATGTACCTCACCTCAATGTTAGTCATTAATTTCCGTCCCTCCGTTGTTTCGTGTACCAATAGAGAAAATACTGTTGTTTTTACGAGTACTGTGAGTTAAATTCACATATCTGGCTTGTTAACTGCCTTGTTGGTCGTGTTAATTGCATGTGAGACTACCGATCAGAAGGTTTTGGGTTCAATTTCCGGGTCAAGTGCTACAAAATTTTTCTAATTTAGATTTTCTAGTACTGGCTCGGAGTCTGAATATGTGCCAAGTGTTTAGCAAGAGGTTCACCACCATTCCATAGTAGAATGTAAACGTAGCTGGTGATAAGTGGGAGTGTTCTACATACCTCTGCCTACCTCTTTGGGAAATACAGGCATGATGTTACGTTAAAATTCATATAACGTTTTTATTTTATCATCATACTAATATTAATATATTTAACCTAAAAGAAAGTTCTAAAAATTTTGTCACTCCTAATATCGTAATCTGAAAAAAAATGAAATGTTTCATTTATTACTGTTCAATAACATACCTACCAACACATGCGCTATCTTAAAAAAGTGTATATATAGGAATATTAAAAAATATATAAATTTCTATTTTACGTTGTTATATCTTTTTAATTGTAATAGCTTTTGTTATTTATACTAATGGATCGCTACATTTAATGGAAATTTTGGTATCAGACTTACTAGACTTTTAGAATTAAATATCTCCTTCCACGAATTAATACGTGTTTGGTCGTTCTAATTTAAGTATAATAATCAAATTAATAACAGAGAAAATACAGCTCGGTACTGTTGTGTATCAGTAGTACGATAATTTATCAGTACATTGTTAGACAAAGACAATGCGATCACGTATAGAGGAATGCTACAGCAACAATTAAATCATCCAATAAACTTTAGTATAATACACCTTACCGTGTTGTACCTGAATCAATATGAACCCTTCCTCACTAATTGGTCACGTGTTTGCACTCAAATCAAAGGTTTCTAGTGTTAGGGGAATGCTCAAACATAGAATTTGTTGGTTATTAAAAGAATAGATTATACTGTATTTTCACGGAAAACAGCGTAGACATTATTTTGAATTTGAGCACAAACGGTATAAACATTATTTAATATTAAGTAACGTTTCGTGAGATAGACGACAAAAAAATAAATTTTAACGTACTATTTCGATGCCTCGTTGTTCGTGTTGGTTGCGAATGCCGATCGGGAGGTCCCGGGTTCGATGCCCGGGTCGAACACTACAAAAGAATTGTTCTAATTTAGAAATTTTCTAAGAATTTTACTAGAAAATCTAAATTAAAATTCTAGTAGTGGTTTGGAGTCTGGATATGTGCCCGATGCATGGCAATACGCTCACCACCTATTCCATAGTGGGACGTAAATGTAACCGGTGAGACGTGGGAATGATCTGCATTCCTCTGCCTACCTCTTCGTGATTACACGCGTGTAGTTACGTTTTATTTCTATGTAAAGCTCGATTCTAGTGATAAAAAGGAAGAAAAAATAACAACACTACACAGTTTAAAATTCAAAGTTTTATTATCGAAAAATCAAACCGTTTCTTAATAATAAGCGATTTAGTACAACAACATATGACGTATTGTAGTAAATTTTGTCCTTCAAGCCAGATTAGTCTTAAATCTCTCAAATAAATAAAGCAACTCGAACACTTAAAAATGTGTTAATAGGTATGTATTGTAGTATTTATAAAATAAGCGTACGTGTACTCTTGGTGTAACATTTCATGCAATTTCACCACTAAATTTGGCGGCAGCGCGCGTGTTAAAACTTTAAATACTGGCTAGATTAGTACTTTGTTCGGGCCAGTCAAGTGCTATGAGAAGTGTAGTCATTAAATTTTGGATTTGTACATACAAATTGTTAACTGTTATATTAAATATATATGTAATACGACAATTATAAATAATGTGCAATATTTCCTTGTTCTAAATGATATATTCACGCATGATCATACTTGTTTGTATTAGGTACCTACATGCCTCTGGTATTTGTCGTTTCGCCGGTGGGCATGATATTAAAAGGAGCACGGCCGATCTGTAAGAAATCTTATTATCACCTATTTGACTCTCTGTCTACTCCGCAAGGGACTTGGTTTGATGTGATAATAATATTACTAGTACCATGCATTTCTCAATTAATTATTTAATGTTATGAAAGTAACGAACAATCTTGCATCATGCATGAATCAAAAATGCGATACGTCGTACTCAGCGGTCAGTGTAACGCAAAAGCCTTTGTTTCCGGTCTCAAACTGAGCATACCTGTGATGGCTTACACAAGCGTCTAAATGTTTAATGTCTTAGTTTGCATATCGTACCTCGGCACAGAATACAGCAGGACAACAAACGCGGCTGTCGTGCGAGTGAGCAATGATAGCTTCGTGGTTAATATTTATATCTTCCTCTCTCGGGGTCTGGGATTCAAAGTTTGGAACAAAATATTATTTCGTATAATAGTGAATATAAATATCTTGAGGGAATACACGTTCTTAGGGTATTCTAATCCCTAATGTACTATGCGCTAAATATATGCAGGTTGTCAATCCGAACTTAGCATAATACTCGTGCCCATACGATAAGACTCGTGCCCATCAGAAGAACAAACAAAGAACATATAGATAATAATTCTACGTATTTTTATTTTTTATGTATTTGATATCTTATCCTGCACATTCACTACCACAAACTTTAATCATCCGCCCCAGGTATATGGATAAAAATGTCAATAGATAGCAAATGAGCCTTTTATTACAATATTAAAATTGTCACAATAAAAAAATTACACAAAAAAAAAATTGCTAATAAACAAATTTTAATAAAAACTTCCCTTAAAATCCGCCGTACTATATTACATAAGCATCGAGCGTACAATCATCCAGAATCACGTAACTTAGCGCTACGAAGGGAGTGAGTGTCCTTCATTCTCGCTACTTATGCCCCCAGTAATTTGAAGGATTTAGTCCTGTGGTGTTAATGACAAGCGTGCAGCGATAATTTTTTTTTTTCAAATATTTAATAGTTCATGGTATCTTCAAATTTTATACTGAGATAAATTTTTAATGGAAGATCTTTATTTGTAACAATCATTTTAAAGTAATTTACAAGAACAATTCACACGATATGTGTGTATTGTTTCTACTTCATATATCTTTCAGTATAGTTTTATGCGTTATATTTATATTATATCAGCTAGGTTTTCACGGAGTAGATACCAAACAAAACAGAACAAAACTCATTTAGGTTCTTACGGAGTAGAACACCGTGTACCGAATATCTTTATTCTTACAAATCATAGTTGCTTCTTTCAACTTAATCGTTCTCTTCACACATGTACGCTCTATATAAATACACATACACATGTACGTATATAAATAAATTTATATATTTATCTCAAGACTAATAGCCACAAGCGTGGCAATCATTTTCGTTTTTTGATTTAAAAAATAAATTGGTGAGGATCGCTTTCGCTCATGATTTAATAATAAATTTTGCATAACAGCCTAGCTATATTTATGTGAGGTTTTGACTCGCAATTCACGGGAACAGGGCTTTGACGACTGATTAGGATGAGGTGAAAACAGGGGAAGAACCTCAATTTTTAGCCTTTTGTCCCGAATTTTACGACTTTTCGACTGTATTACGTATTTTGTATGGATTTATCTTCGAGGGTTCGTGTTAGAAAATTATTTTGTTGCAAAATGCATAAAAAACTCGCTAATTTCTTACTTACAGCTTTAACAAACAAGAATTTATAAAAAGAGCTGAGCATTCCTCGCTGATACAGTAACTTCGCCGTAGTTTTAATAAGTCGTTATAATATTCGGCAGCTGAAAATTTTATGCCCGTATTCGTACTTTAATAGTTACTAAAATAAATTGTGATTAAATTGTTTTAAAATAACGTTTTATCACAATACATCAGAGAAGAGCGAACATATTCCTGTTTATTTAATATTACAAATGAATCCATGTATAAGTGCAGATGAAGATACGGAAATGATAAGAAATGAAAGTGAGAGAGAAAGAGACAAAAAGAATCATGATATACTGAAATCATGAAAAACATAAAACCATAAAAGATAATACACTCGTAATTAATCAGTATCGGTTAAAATTAATTAACCTTTGAATATGTAAAATTTTACGAACGAAAATAATATATTCATCCGTTCCTGTAAATACGAATCGGCTTTACCTGAAACAATGATAAATTATTCAGTTAATGAAGCAAGGCACGACAGATAGGAAATTGTGTGAGTTAAGCTTCGCATTAAAATTATACAGTTTCATACGTTTTGAATTCTACGACCAATGATCGTTTTGTGTCAAGACGCAAAACATTCGAGATGGTTTTCATGGTTTGTGCTTTAAACTCATAATATATGGATATTTTGTAATAAATTGCGATACAAATTGCGCTCAGTGTGCTCTACAGACGAGGTCATGGTAGACAGGTCGTTACTGAGTACATTTCGACTGCACGACCTGCGACGTGCCGCGTCAGATTCCTCGACTCGCCCGCTTAATCGTCAAAATGTCGCTGTTACGAATTAATATTGAAATGGTTTATATAAAGGAAAATTGGAAAAGTTGCCAATCGAGTTTCCGGTAACGTCCGCAGAAACTGTCGTGCCCTGAGTTAACTAAATTAAACTTTAAATTTAGTTAAGCCTCTAAAGCAGATTCAAAATACGTGAGAGCTGATCTTTGATTCATAAAAGAAAAATCGCCAATTATAATTATCTATCTGTGTAGTTACGTGTTTAGTAAGCGGAATCGCAAATAGATTATGTATAACTTTATGATGAGTAATGCATATTAATGATGTTGTTTGATGATGATGAATGAATTATTAATGATGTTTTATAAACATAACTGGTGTAATCATGGGAGTGTACTGAACTTCTTCGCTTACCCCTTGAAGGATCACAAGCGTGATGTTACCAAAATTTTATTCGATTCTTTTATTAAGTGTTGGTCCCGCTTAAAGTATGTGAAAATAAGACAGTCAATGGGTTCCTTTTGTGTCTATAATGGTAATAACGCAGAACATAGACTTAAATATTGGATTCAAATGTCCCTAAATACAGGCAGTTTTTCCTTCTGTAACGTGAAATAACACAAAAACATCGTCAGACTCGACAACAATTTCCTTAAAACAACTGAACGTTAAATAATTCTGAAGTCAGTAGGTACACATTAATTTATAATTAGCTTCCCTCAGACCCTTGTCATTTGGATGTCAGTATAACGTGGAAACAATTTTTTTGCAACACCTGAGTTGTGTAGAAAACTTGCAAATACGAATCTAGGTCAGTCGATGTTTGAATGTGAAAAATATTTATTGTATTTTTAGAACTGCATTGTATGATTTGGTTTTTATATTGAATTCAAGCCCGTGCCGGTAACATAATAATATGTAAAGCCCAATGCATGTTTTTTAAATTTCCACATTCATACAAGCAAACCGTCTCAGTTGTAATTTTAATTTTGGTCATTGTAATTTCGAAAATGTACATCGGTTAATTAGTTTTAAATAAAAAAAAATCAGTAGGCACTTACCTTAAATTTTTGTCATTAAGCTCAATATGTTATCATATTATAAAGGTAGAAAAATGTATTCAACCTAACATGCAATCATTGACAGTCGAAACAAATAAAAACCATTGTGATTTAATAATAAGCTCACCTTTTATCACAGGTGAAACGGGGTAGTACCACAGTCCTCTGTCTACCCCTCCAAAAAAAGGCGTTGTTAGATTTTGTGATTTATTCGCTCATATTATCTAATATATACCACATTACAATCGTTTGTTCCTTGCAATGGATTCAAATACATATATGTACTTATAGTGGCTTAAATCCCAAACAATAAAATTAATCCAATTATCAAGCAATAGGTAGATAATAATATTGAAAAGTTGCTGCAACCCCTTGTACAGGAGTCCAACCCTAAATTTCTCCTATAAGTTTTTTATTACAGTTTTATTTAAATGTATATAAACCTAAACGGTATATAAACCTCATAATTCGGCATATTGAGAGCTGTGTCTTTATCTTTAACACCTTCACTATTGATTAACCTATTCCAGTAAAATATCAAAAAAGTACTGAGTAACACCTGTACTGGAAATAAGGCTATATTTCTAAGATGCTTCACCTTTATTTATTCCTATGAAATTCCCACGTAAATTCCGCCTTCCCCACGTAAGCCTCTGTAATCTAAAACACCGATAATTTATTTGAGTCAAATTATTCCCAGGCATTACATCTGACCAACGACAAACGATTGTTTCCAGGGGCCTATACAGTAAAGCTTGTAAGTCTAAAGGACTTTATGATAAATTAATGACTTGATACAGTACAATTTACTAATAAAGGGACGCTTAATACATTTATAATCAATTAAAAAGGATATTGTATTGTTTTATGTGAAAAGTTAGAACGGGCCGCTGTAACTAAATAACATCCATAACTAACCTCAAATAGATTGAATGGACATCCTGTTACAAACCCTGAGATCTAAGTTTAATGATTGCATTACGTTACCTATCTGTAATTAAAATTGCTTCAAACCGAAATACACGTAGAACTGCCAATCTGCTCTACTATTAAATATGACATGATGTGGTTTAGGGATTTTTGTAATCATGTCCTTCAAGACGTTAGTAATGTACCGATGTAACCTTTTGTCACATCATACTGATGTACGTGCCGCAGTGAATATTTCAACTGAGGTGGCTCGGCTGATCGATTTATGTTTTCGTATCTTGAAAAGAAATCAGATGTACAGCTGAGCGAACAATACAAAAGATATATTCAGTACCAACTCTATGCCGACGCGAGAACTTATGTACATGAAGATTATTCACTGATTTGTTATCCGGTTCTTTGTTTGTACGGGTGCCTGTTGAGGGCAGCTTGGAGAATATTGCTTTACACTGCCTTTGAGCGTTTTGGCAAAAATTAATCTATCTTCCAGATGGCTTCGGTTTGTGGAAATTTGCCGTTAACCTGAATAAGAGTCGATAGTCTCTGGCATTGGTATGTCTGGCTATCAATAGTAATTTGCAACCACATCAGAGCTTTTAGTGCTTATTAATTTTTTTTTTCCACGACTCTATTCCTCAAAGAGGTAATTAAATACAGTCCCACATTCAACCTGTTTAATTTTACTGTCACTTTTCAATACGTGGAGAGACCATTGATATATACCAAGAACAACTGTGAACTCCGATCTACTACTAAAAATTTCAAAT
>DWEJ01000705.1:0-15259 GCA_018245835.1 Mysoria sejanus stolli
CGACCAACGAGGGAGTCCTCCTTAAAATGTCTAATTAAAACTTCTATTAATGGCTTGGAATCTGGATTTATACCATGGTGCGAAATAAATATAACTTGAGAAATGTGGGTGTGTTTCACAGCACAAAAGTGTGGATATGAGTGTGTTTCATTAAGTCTGTTTTAGAACAAAAGGATGCAATAAATGATTATGCAATCAGACTTCAGAGAGTAAATATAAGATCTTAGTACCTTAGGATAAATTACAATAAATGTAATATATATACTTATCCACTTTCTGATAACATTGAAATTATATCAATGTGCCATAATGAAGATTAGATATGTCCAATTTTTGGAATACTCATTGATTGTATTCTAGATATACATTACATAGCATAACTACAACTGAAACCCTCATTCTCAACTACTATTTACTTTGATCTAGCTCCATTTGGACACATACCATGTATAAATCATCATTTTCTATTTTTGAGGTCATAATATATCGTGGTATACGAACCAGATGAATGTATCTACAAAAAATCAATAATCGTTCTTTTTTCACAAAACGGTTTACAATGTAGTCCTTTATGAATTGCCAAAACAAAACACTATATTTAATAGTTCCCAAATTCTTTGTAAGCATTTGTAATAAAATAATTTTTATATTTTTCAAAGCTCTAATAGCAGGACAATATATAAATATATATTTTTATTTCACTAACTATATATGATCTCTATTAATGAGCTGGTAAAGTTTGAAGTGGCGAATAATCACAGTATTTTTGCTCTCCTGTAAAATTGACAAAATGGAGATACATTCATCTGACTTTTACAGTGCAATATTAGCTTGAAGAGAACTAGTACTGCATTGTATGCAGTTCAGTGTACCATATAACTGAATTACAAATGTTTAAGGGCAATCATTGTCACAGTCAATGCCTGGAAATTCTATGAGTTTTACATCCTGAAGCTCAAAAAGGTCCCTTTACGAGTTATCACTTTTGGTTTGTTTAGGAAGAACAATATGTTTTACAATTCTACTTGAATGTGGTGTTTCACTCGTGTAAGGCCCCTCACCCGCTTTTTCACTACTACATTGCATGAATACTCCTCATGTATTATATTGTTTTAAAGTCTACCTCAGAATACATTCTGTAATGATAATTTATTGCATAATAGAGAATGGTTTTAAGCAAATTGATTTTATTTAAAGCAATTTTGCTTTTAACTGGAAGTTTTATGAAATACAGTTTGCATTATTATTATTATATCTTCAGAGGCAGAGAGCTCAGAGTGCGAAATATCTCTATCCTTACAGACTTGCCATGCCTCCTCCAAATTCATAACTCTTTTCATACATGCACACCAGTTTCAGAGACTTCTGACACCCCCATCAGCCAGTATTTAGCCTATTCCATCTAGATAGGTGAGTCTTGGTCTCCCTCGGCACCTACATTCATCGACATTCACATTGTATATCTTAGTTATTTATTATTTATCTTATCTTATTGCATTATTTAGTTTGCTTTAGTGAACTGAACTTATAGTGAGAGTATAAAATATAATCATCAAATAATACATACTCTAAGCCAGAAGAAATTGTGGAAGTGTAATTTTTTGGCTGAGTGTAAAAAGTTAGTGCAACTTAGTGATAGGGTAGAAATATATTTTGTAATATCAATACTAGTTAAGTATACAGCAAAAAAGCTCATTTATAGGCAGCTACATAAATGGCAACATTACAAAGTTATGTAATTCAATAGTATTCTGTAATCAAACAACATTTATATTATGCATGAGTTTACAAGTTCGCAATAATAATTATGTATCTGACATCAATCAGGTACAATATAAATAAAGATCAGTAATCTATGGCTAGAAAGGGCAATTGAAGAATAAAAGAAATATGTATTTATGTTCAAAAAATTAGCTTAAGTTTATGTTATACGTTAAGGTTTGAATTTGGAACTCATTGCCAAATAGGTTACAATTCCGTGTTACGTTCAAGGCAGACCACACGCGGCTTCTCAGAAGGACATGCAAAACATGGTTACTCTTGCTGCTATATATGGTAATCAAAAATTCAGCTAAGGCAAAACAGATTACATGAGCCAAAAAAATATATTGACCATTGTAAAAATACTTAACATTTCATTGTTTCGAAAAACAGACATTGATCAAGCCGGTGCTAATCATTTTAAATAAAATACCTGTGAAAACTGCTCTCGGATTTCCAACAACTCCTCCTCGGTCAATTTCGAATTATCTGCCATCGTCACTAAAGTAGTATCACAAATATCACTACTAAATTTACGAACAACATCGACAATAGTGCGGCAACTATAAAAAGTACTTGGTCTCCGATCACTTTACACTTATACAGAAGTAAATATATTTATAAAAGAATAAAAAAGTTATTTACAATCACAGCATATGTAAGAAGTATATTTAGTTGTAAATAACAAGAAAAGTCTCTACTTAAAATTCTGTACTGCGGAATGCTCATGCACGTTCACTTACGGCGAACCTTACAATACAATACGACGTTTGTCTGTGGCCAATATACGACTGTCTGCAGAATCTAATAAAATAGTTGCCATCACACAAAATTATGAGTACCTACTAATTCTACACTAAAAGTAATATACAAAATTATGTAATAAATTTTATTATTTCGTAAAGTAATTATAAGTAAAAACTATGATATAAATAAAAAGCATAAATGACTGACAACTTCTGGCAATATCTAATGTTTTCATTACTATTTAATAGATGGCGTAACAACGCTACAACTGTTCTAATTTTACATTGTATCAGTCTATTTCATACTGCTATTTGTCACCAGATGGCAGCATAAGTACATTTCTAGAATGTACTAGAGAGTACCGATTACATGTGACATTCGATACTTTTCTGCCAGTGGATATAAATCTACGGGTCGTAAAAAAAGCACAAACTTCGTGTCACTTTTTATTCAATTGTATTAATGTATTGTGGATTTGGGTTAAAGGAATATAACGACAACTATTTCTCTTATTTTTGAAAATATCTTAAAGTATAACTCTAGTTACACTGTTGTAAATTCATGTAATACGTAAATATAAAACAAAAACTTACTGATCATTTGTTTGAAATTAAAATGTACTTTGTCGTTGTCATTTAGCTCTTAAATGTATTGAGTTTAGTTAGTTTAAATAAACGTGGCCACGTTCGTATATAGAATTATGTATAATAATACCACTGAAATATCATTCTCTAAAATGAAGCCTAGGTACTACAAGACGTTTTTCATAATTATATAATTTGGGGGTGACCCTGATAATTTCAATTTCTTATATTATACAATTATGTACATGTTTGAATAATACAAAAATATCAAACTTGCTTAATCTGAAAATATACCTAATTGAATAGAAAGCTCTCAAATTTGTTGAGAAAATTTCTAGTTATGAATATACTATACTATGAGATTATAACTTTAAATATCAGTAGCGGACCGAAGATGTAGTGCACCTGGTTTCGCGAACATTCTACCGTAGTTGAGAACGAGCGCTTGAATAAATAGAGCTGCGCGGGCCGATCGACGTCAGTTGAAAAAGGAAATTTGTGAGCGTTGTGAATAAGGCGAACTGCGAATTAAATATCATTTGCCTTCGAGTGTTTCAACATGTCTCTACTACCCTACCTCTTAGACTACGAAATCGATAGGCCCCGTCGTATTGCGGACCAGCATTTTGGATTGGGCATTACTCCTGATGATTTGTTAAGCATTGTGGCTGGGCCTATGATGACCCGGGAATATTACCGCCCGTGGCGTCATATGGCCGCTACTGCCCGCGATCTCGGCTCCAGCATCAAGTCTGACAAGGAAAAGTTCCAAGTCAATCTCGACGTGCAACATTTCGCGCCTGAGGAAATATCAGTGAAGACTGCTGAGGGTTATATCGTGGTTGAGGGCAAGCATGAGGAGAAGAAAGACCAACACGGTTTCATTTCGCGTCAGTTTACTCGTCGCTACGCTATTCCTGAAGGATGTAATCCAGAAAACATCGAGTCGAGGCTATCGTCTGACGGTGTGCTGACTGTCACCGCTCCCAGGAAGGTTCCCCCTGCAGTTCAAGGCGAACGTCAAGTCCCCATCACACAGACCGGGCCAGTACGCAAAGAAGTTAAAGATCACGCTAATGGCGATAAAGCCCAATAAAAGCATTCCATATCGTACAAGAAATAATTTTGGTTTCTACATGTGAAAATGTTCTCAGTGTATTGCATTTAAGTTATTCTTTTGTTCTCTGCTTTAAGACTGAATTTTTATTTAATAAATTTTTAATTACGTATCGAATCCTGTGTATTATTATAAGGTACCTACCCCAATATCCTGTAATAAGTACTTGCAAATCAAGCGGGATTACCGTTTTAATTTTTGGAATCGCCTACAGTTTTAGTAGAACTTAAGAATATTCAACATTATTCCATTACATTAACATAATTCTATTTCCTATCATAAACAAATCAATACTAGTTACTGTACGTTTGGCCAAACGAAATTGTTATATTTTTTAGTTTACTCCAGTATTAATGTAGAGACGACATACACCATTCCATTATTCACTACACTTGGACCTTGGAAAATAACTAAATATTGTTCAATTAAAAAAAACTGATACTGATATACCTAGTCTACTAACGTAAGTAAAAAGAAAATTGTCGCTAAGTATATTTATTTTATGCAGTGTGTACATACTGAATTATATATAGAAATTTCAAACTACTTTGATGGTTCAGCTAGATTCTAGCTAGAACCTCTCAACTTATGAAAACCAGAAACTTTTCAAATCTAGAGTGTTAGACAATAACAACGATTTAATAGATATTCTACTCATATTTGTTGTTGCATAAACTGACATAATTTATTTTTTTTTTTTTTATATTATCACGCCTATAATCCCCGAAGAGGTAGGCAGAGGAATGCAGAAACACTCTCACGTCTCACGTTATTTGTTATAATATTAAGAAAACCTAGAATCGATTTGCTTTAATTTTTTTTTAGTTCTTACCTATCTTTAACTATAGGCGTGGCTATAAACTAGCCATTTTATATAAACAACCCCAAATTTTCCAAATGCCAAATCAAAATGTAGAGGTCGCTGCTGTCTACTTTTTGCAGGGATTCAATGGCAGTACTACAGTCGTGAACGTCGTCATGTTGCCGCGTGTGGGATGCGATATCTACGACTGCGTGTGGGATGCGATATCTACGACTGCGCCTGTATAGCACGCGTTTCAATCTCGACGGTCGCGAAGAGATGGCATAATTACATAATTCAGAGTACGACGATCTAACGTTACTCTATTTAATAATATTAAAGATTCGCTTAGTACGTTACGAAATTAGTTTATTAAATCTAGGAAATTGAACGTTGTTAATTCTTATTGTTAGTTTACAGTATTTAATAAGTTGATATTCTAATTTATTTAATTAATTCATCTAGTAATACAATCATTCTATTTATTGTATAATATGAATTAATATTTATTTTTATTATTAGGTATAAGTCACCTTTGATCAATTGCAAAGAATTCCATTCACACAGTAAAATATAAATAATATAAAGGAAGGCGAATCAGAGGAGAAACGCTGTAAATTACACCGCTAAGCTTTCATTTGTAAATTATACTGGTTAGCTTTCTATTGTAAGAAAAAGCAGGATCCCAATAAATAAAAATACATGTCAACATTACTGCCCTTATACTAGGGTTTAATACGTTATATTAACTTATAAGTTGAAGTTGCGATAAGATATAAACTTATAGTCCGACTGCCTTGTGGGTCGTGTCGGTTGCAAGTGCGATGGCCTATTAACAGGTCCTGGGTTCAAATCTTGGGTCGCTTTCTATTACATTGTTCTAAGTCTCGAAGTCTGGATATGTGCTCGGTGTATGATAATATACTCACCATCTATCCCATAGTGGGGCGAAAATGTAACTGGTGAAACGTGGTAGTGTTCTACAATCCTCTGCCTATCTCTTCGAGGATTACTGGCGTCATGTTATGTTTAAACTTCGAACCTTCCGTTAACCCTTTAGGAGAAAAATGGGTATTCTACCTACATTTACTGCGGCAGACATATTAAGCTTCAAGTTTCCACGTTTTAACTCAATAGATGTATTGAGTTAATTAGAAAATTCATAGTAAACATTTATAAAAAAATTTAAGTCAAACTTATATCTGTGTGTCAATTGTTCAGAAACATAGGCATTACTACCAGTAAGAAAAATTATACAAACTGTCTTCGAACAATCTGGAAGGTACTCGACGGATTTGTTCACAGGTTATCGAAAATCCACTGCACGAAATTGTATTGTTTACATGATTGCCTTGCAATACAAGTTTTATGATAACCAATTTTAAACTGTGATAAAAGATTATCGTGTAATTTTATCTGATAAGCTGGTATGAACTTTAAGCCTACGAAATAAGTTTCACAACACTGAGATAAATACTCTTTGTATCTTCCCATTATCATCAAATTTTCTGGTATTCAATATAACTACCACTGTTACAATTATAAGGTGACCATAAGCCAGGTTTAAATGTACATTTGGATGCCCTCCAACCAGGTATTAATAAATATTGGGAATATAGTTTTTGTTTTATGTTTCTCACATTTGCCATTACTTCGAATTGGTTCTTGAAGGCTGACCAAGATAGACTCGTCATTTTGCGGTAGCGCAAATCTAGGACCTTCCGCAGTTACATGCGAAATGGTGCCAAAGATTACAGACTTGTGAATCTTGGTTATCGAAATGTTTTGAGAAGAAATTTGTGAAGAAATCCAATTACTTCCTTTTAAGTTTTTCGTTGGCAATTCGCAATAAGATTCTTTTGGGGTAATGTTAATACAAAATGAGGTGCAGCTGTCGTTCGCTCGGTGGAAATAATATCGACGCAGGGACGCACACTTAATTTTTTTGCGGGAGCTATTGTATACCTATTTCTTTTTTAAATTACAAACGCATCCGGTCCAAGCGCACCTGGACCTTGTTCCGTAACGACAATAGTGTTGTATTTTTTATCTGTATGTGTTATTAAAATCGCAGACGCGCACTCCTTAAATTATCTATGCCTGTGTTCACTACAACCATTCACATATACATTTAACTTTGATTTCTACAAAGGCCGATATATAATTGAAACAATGAATTTGTAACAAAAATGGCGAAACATCAATTAAATTGATTACAATGTATTTTCTAATTTTATCCTCATGAATAAATAAATCTCAATATGAATCTTCTTTGTCAATTAAATTGATAACGAGATATTTTCAATTTTTATCCTCACGAATAAATTAATATCACAATGAATTTTCTAAGATATCATGCTGTAAATTTCTTTAAATAATTTACAACAAAATACGATCAATAAATTGTAAACACTTTATCATATAATCTATCGTTCGATTTTTTCAATATAGTAAGATATTTATATACAATTGAGTCACGTTATCTTAAAAGGATGAGGCGAACCGATATTTCTTTTAAGATTGCAATCTGCATTTCCTTTCGTTGCGATAGACAAATTATGAAACTTACTGTCTTCATTCATATCAGAAGGCTACTTTGCACCAAGGTTCTGTACTGTATTGTCTTCATTCATATCAGAAGGCTACTTTGCATCCCGGTTGGATGCTACAAGGTAATACAATACAATTTGTTTAAAACAAAAATTTCATTATATTTCCTTATCTGTACTTGACTGCTACATTTCTTAATTTTATTTCGTCGTATGCAAGTCAAGAACAATATTGTTAAAGACCTCACAGTTTCCAAATCATAATAGCACCAGCATCTCGCAATTTATTATTGAACAACAATGTTGTACAACGTGGATATGTTTTAGACTCCTCTGCCTACCTTTTCGGGGATTACAGGTGTGAAGTTACGTTTAAATTACATAACAAATAACTACAACTACCTCTCATCGATCAACGGTCTAATATTGATTTAATATAAAACGGGGAATTAAATGAAATAACAAACATAAGAAATAAAGTCTTGCTGAAAAGTACGGTAGACTCTTATAACGTAGGTATAGTATAGTATAGGTATAGTAAACGTAAACTTTAACTTCACGCCTGTAATTCCCGAAGAGGAATGCAGAACATTCCCACGTTTCACCGGTTACGTTTACGTCCCAATATGGTATAGGTGGTGAGCCTATTGGCATGCATCGGGCACATATCCAGACTCCGAACTACTACTATAATTTTAATTTAGATTTTCTAGAAAATTTCTTAATTAGAAAAACTCTTGTAGTGTTCGACCCGGGATTTGAACCCGGGACCTCCCGATCGAAATACGATATTATATACAATATTATATATAATTATATTATAGATAATATTATTATTTATAGATTTTTGGTTGAAATAATTATTTCAGGTTTACAGAATTATAATGTTTTCTGCCTACCCCGCTAAGCTGGGCAGGTGACGGCTTGAAATTCTTAACGAATTCCTTCTTATATAATTATAATGTAACAATTGTGTACTTACAAAAATATGTATGCTTAAGAGATTATACTCATACATACATACATACATATCTTCACGCCGGGTCCCTCACGGGGTATCCAGAGAGCACTGAGTGCCAAATATCTCTATCCTTACAGACCTGCCGCGCCTCCTCCACATTCATAACTCTTTTCATACATACACGCCAGTTTCGGAGACTTCTGACATTATTTATTATTTCTTGGTAACAGTAAATTTACCGTATTTGTACATAGGGCTTATCGGGTAACGTTGGATGAGATCGTAACAATTCTTGTTCCGACGCGTGTGTGCCGTATCGATTCAATCTGTGTTAGTGTCGACATACATATATTTCGAATAACTCGATACCACCAAAGTACTTTTCATACTTAATATAAATGCAAGCAAAAAAAAAACGGACACGGCAAACAACATGACTTGACAAACATTACCGTTGTCGCTGTCGTTTGTTGTTGTTGTTTTTGTAGTAGTTGTAGTTGTTGTTGTTTTTGTCGTCATTATCAACAACCCTTTCATCATTCCACAACTATATCGTCTCAGAAAGAGACCTCTTCGAAAGCGAATGGTTAAGTCCAATAATATTAGAACGTATGTACATATTAAAGTATCTTAAAGTACAACAATAAAAATAAATGAAAAACGATTCTATCAATGTCTGAACGAATGAATATTTAATATAAATGCACCCATATAAATCTCTTTTTCTATAAACGCACCCACCTATTGAAAACTTGGACCGGTGTGTTTTCCTAACGGAAATTGGAAATTGGTATCGGCGTAGGATTATGGACTAACTAATTGCTTTAGTATTTTATTACAGCGTAAAAACATGTTACTGGAAATTTTATACGCCAATAAATTTATTGATTTTATCTTTCGGTTTCCTACTACATAGAGCCTACTCTTATTTAAGTAGCACTATCCGTTTAGGCGCACTTATGTAACCCTCTCCTACGTATATGTTATTTTTCTGTCTTCTTAAGTTCCAAGACCTGCAGTATACGAATCGGTATCACGTCCGAGTAGAACAAATTCTCAGTCAAAAATTAAACCACCTTACTTCGTTTGGACGAAAAGAAAAATGTCGATTTTGTACTGAATCATATTCTAGTATACATTGCACATATTACCTTCTTTTTATACTATTCTGTTTTGTTCTTAAAATTGCTAGAATACATTTCTTTAACAGCCAAGTTATATTTTGATACAGCATCTCTTTCTGTTGTGTCATTCCTTCTCATTGTAGCGTTTATTATATAAACATTATAATTGAGTCTATCAAAAAACATGACCTTGGTCAGTAAGAAATCAAATAGCGGAAAGGTTTGCGGGTATTGCGTTAAAGGCGAGCGTTCGATTTGAATTTCAAAACAGTCTGAAAATACATCAGAAACGGATTATAGGTGTCGCGACGCGAACAAAAAACATTGACGTAACAAACTCATTTGGTTAACAGATAAGATTATTACGTACTGATGTATTTTATTTCAAGAACTTGCACTATACTAGGAAGTCCTTTGGAAGGGTCATGTACAGTATTCAACCACATCACGTGTCCCTTATTCTGCACATCGCAGTTCTACTAAATACAATACGAAGTTGCATTTTAAACAGATACTAAAGTAACTTGTTTTTGTCTCTCCTGTGTACATTTGATCTTAAAACATCACAACTAGTGTCATGGCTGAGAAATTTCATAGGCACTCACGACATACTTATTGAGAGCTTTTGACTTGTTCTTGTTGGGAAAAGGACGAGCAACTTCGACGGCTGGATTGAAAAAGCAAGGGATACTATATTATAAGAGTATTCTTATTGGGCTCTTAAACATTTTATAATGAACCACAATTTGTCTATCAATATAAAATGTTAGTGCAAAAAATCTACATACATATAAAACATATAAGAAATTACATTTCAGACAACTTCTAAACGAATTGTAGTAAGCTTTACAGTTATTTAAACGTAATGTAACTACATATTTACCTTTCATACATGTGTCATACACAAATATAACAGAAAAATTGCACTTCACAGCCGTTTAGTAATAAGGCGAAACCCAAATACATTATTGATATCGCAACGTGACCACTTCACGGCACATTTGCCGCTACGTGACATGTTGACGTATTGAGAGCCGAGCGATCTGTTAAGTTTAAATCAGCGAAACGAGACGCCGGGCTATTCCTGGGAGGACGCTGGGCAAATTCATAAATCGACGGGTCCCAAGAACAAAATCGTATAGAAAAATAAGACGAAGTCTATTTTGTTATTTATTTGTATTGTACATGCTAAAAGCTACATGCCGGTACATGGCACTATATTTTTTTTTGTTTATTAATCTTTTACTTTTTGAAATACTCAATTGAACATTATTTTCTCCACGAAACTTCTAAGCTTCCTAAAAGAAATTGGTAATTTTTAATATACGACATTGTTCTAGGAGCCCGTCGAAATATAATCGTATTGCAAGGAACTCATTACACAGCGGCTTTTAATCGATCCTTGCAATCACGGTCAGTCTTCTTCGTTTTCATGTCAGTCAAAATTCAAAGCCTATCTGATATCTTTACAATGGCATATCTTTATCTTTAAAATCGGCGTGCATGTTTGAAGATAGTAATGCATGTGGTAACGGGGTCAAGTTTAAATAACACATTAATTCTAATAATAATAATAATAATTTATAGTGGTTTATGAGCATTGAAGAATCGAGTAATGAGAATAGTTTAGCTTTGGCAAGTACTTCTGCCTTATGTCATTTTATCTGTCGAATAATTCATTTGGCAATATGACAAAACCATCAATAACCTGAGTGAAAATATCGTTTAAGAGTTTCTCGTAATTACTTTTCTTAACATATCCTAAACTTCAATAGCCTGCATACATTATTAACATTATAAAGTGAATGTGGAAATAAATTTTATTATTATTAATATAACAAATAATCCGCTAAGCGTACGCACAATTTGAATATTCTTACACTATAATAGCATGAATAAATCTATAGTTATTGTTCTATACCAAGGTAGCTCAACATAATAAAACGCACGAAAATATAACAATAGAAATCGCTATGGAGCAAGACAAACGTATCGTTCAATTGAGTTATGAAATTTAATATAAAGCCGAGAATAGCCTATTCATAAAATTCTCTATCGCAGCCAGCGCCTCCCAAACCATTTACCGATGTGTATAATACGCCAATGGAATACGTATATGATAACAGAATTCTATGAAATAACTGTATCCGTCTGCAACAATTTATATACAATATTTTTACGAAATATGATGTTTTGTTTAAAATGTATATTGTTACTTGCACAAACAGCCTTGTTTATTGTTCTTATTATATCACATCGTCAGCTCCGTACCGAGCGCATCGGTGTAGGCTCGCCGGTTCGGAGACTTCTGACACCCTTATCAGTCATTATCTGATCTCTTAAGCATTCATATTCTATCAGCCGTACGTGGCAACAGTATCAATCTAACGTCTAATTCAAGGAGTCTGTCGTTTAGACATATAATTTAATATAGTCCCTAAAGTGTTACTTGTGTATAGCTACAATGTTTGTTTCGGATGAGAATTAAATTTGTCACGATTTGTCTTTTTATGTTGAAACTTAGAATTGATTAAATTATAGAGCTATACAGTTTCAACCAATATCGACAGTAATTTTCAGGAGTAAGTACTGCATGTTTTACATATTCTTGCCACAATATATCAGTGCTTTTAAAGTTTCCAGACTTCGAATATATAAGATTAGTACATAAAGACAAAACATTTACCTCTTCAAGTTTAAGGTGAATAGTCCAACCTCAAGTGGAATTTATTCACCAGCTTCCACCTATTATCAAGAGGCGTGTATGCTTGTGTATAACATATAAATAATAAAAAAACAAGGAATATTTATTTATAAATAAGTACGTCATTTATAAATGCACATAATGTGAATTTGAGAACACTGAATGTTTTCTCTTTCAAGCTTAAAACACACAGCGGTAATACATAAAGTGAAAGTAACAAAACAAGGTAGATAAAGCTCTTTCCACCGCGTTCACGCATTCGGAACTAACATAGTAGTTTGCCCGAATGAGTCATAAACGCGCATTAGTAATGTATGCAGTAACAGAAATACAAAAGGTTGATATCACAGAGTAAAGGATAAAAAGAAAGCCTGTGAGTTTAGTAAGTAAGCTTAGTTATTTGGCACAGAGTACCTACTCTCTGTCTACTCTGTATATGACACGGCGTGACTTGATGCAATAATATAAATTACAAGACTGTTATTTATGTTTTGAATTGTATTTCAAATAGCACATACATTAATTCTTAGTGCACGCTTGGTATAATTTGTTTTATTACCCAACGCTTAGTTCGCGAAGTTTTTTAATTATAATAATACAAATACACGTCATTAACATCATTTAAGTTGAACCGTCATTAATTATTCTCTATGGCCTTAAGTAGAAGACAAATGAAAGCGTCCATAGACAAACGAATACCTCTTCTGTGTCTATTCTAAGTTTCTGCATGAGCTCTCCGACACGACACAGTGAATCCGCAATGAGTATTCAAATGGTTCTATAAATACCGTGACAGTTTCACGCGGTGAACTGAACGTAGCGCAATGTTGACATGTAAAATTTTTATTAATGTTTAAACGGTAAACACACTGGCGTCTTCCTGTGCGATGTAGTTTTAGTTTCGTGAAATTTAAACGAGTATTTCAGTTCTGTGGGAATTTCGACAGGGTCCCAGTTCTACTTAACAGACACACTTGACCATTGTGTCCTTTTTACGACACCCCTTGTAGTTCAACTCCGGTGTGTCTTAAGAACCGATTTTCTTTTTTTATCCCTCTGATGTGCTTTGAATGTAAATAACATTCTGAAGCTATTCCCTATTTTCCCTCCCATAAATTTGATTTATGGAGATGTACGGTTCAGAGGCTTGTTGCTGGTTTCGAAAAATTGTAAAACACTTCATATCGAAGGTAGGTAACTTAAAAAACAAATAGCACCATGAGAGTAGCGGTTAACTTACATTGGTTGTAATATTTGCTGTAATATATGGATAAATAATTTAAAATTCTTAGTTTAATTTGAATGATAAATCATATCGTTACATCACGCCTGTAATTCCCAAAGAGGTAGGCAGAGAAATGCAGAACACTTCCACGTTTCACCAGTTACGATTACGTCCCACTATGGAATAGGTGGTGAGCCTATTGCCATGCATCGGGCACATATCCAGAGTTCGACCGTTATCAGAAATTATAACTAGAAATTGTAGTTAGAAAAATCAAATAGTAGATATCCGATCCGGGATTTCAACACGAGACCTTCCGATCGGCAGTCACTTGTGGACCCGTTCGATCAACGAGGAATTTAATACATTTTAAAACACCTATTAATTTAAAAATTGAAATAAGTAATTAGTCTAAACTATCACGAATATAATCGAATCACACAACCGTTAACACACACCATACTATAAAAATGTAATTACAACATTTCCATGTGAGCCAACTAGTAATTTCAATCCTTCGTGGTACATTACAAAAATAGCGCCAAGAAGATCGCGAGTCACGAACATAATTACGCTGCGTAATTGGTAACAAGAAACTATGAAAAATGTTTCCTACGGCAAAATAAACGTCCTAAAAAAACATTACCACATTCAGAATTAAGATACGAAAACAAGGGAAGTAAAATAAATAATGACGTCCAATTAACTAGGGAACAAGGACTGGTTCGATCATAGAGAAACTGAAAGAGACAGTTATGTACTGGCTGCACGTGTAGCTACGATTATAGCTAAAACGATCGCCTCAATTATATGCAATATACAAGTGGCGTTAATAACTACCTCTGTTGTTTCACTTGTCTTTTTGAATAATGATAGTCTTTATTGGAACATTTCCTTTGATTAACCTCTTGATTATACCTAATTATTTATTTATATTTAACAGAACTTATATTTTAACTGTCATAATACTGTATTTACTATAATTACGAACTATTCAATTGTTTAATACTGGGTCTATAACTGAACTGATACACCTTTTACTGATTAAATTATACAAAACATACAAACATACAAATACTTTTTATTACTTTAATCAGACAAAATAGCATGAAAAGAGAGGTACGTTTCAGCGCGTAAATCACACAAAACGTCTGCTGACTGATGCGTAAATAAAATGAAAAATAATTTTGTATTTTTAGATTGAACGTCGTTTCTAGACAAAGCGTTAATACTCTTTACGTCCGTGGCAGCTTTGTAGCGCCGGCCGGGGAATGTTGACGCTTCACGAAAAGCCCCGCTTTTGTGACTAATTTGTAGACGCATCGCGGATTTTGCATCAAATAATAAAACTAGCTCGACAATCTCTCCCCAGACAGTAAAAGTACCATTCCATAACGTTTAAAGTCAAACGGATTATTCTCTTACGTTTTCACACGTTAAAATTTATTCGCTACAGTGGATTATATTTTATGGATTATATTCTGGCTTCTTTTTGTATTTACATAATCCAACATATTACAGTCTGCCTACCCGTTGATTGATCTGGCATGAATATAACTACGTAACTTCACGCCTGTAATCCCCGAAGAGGCAGGCAGAGGAATGCGGAACATTCCCACGTTTCACCGGTTACGTTTAAGTCCCACTATGGAGTAGGTGGTGAGCCTATTGCCATGCATCGGGCA
>DWEJ01000706.1:0-15256 GCA_018245835.1 Mysoria sejanus stolli
TGAGATAGGAGTCTAATCTTATCTGGGGTTGATTACAAATGTCCATGGGCGGCAGTAGCCACTTACCGTCAGGTGGATTGCATGCTCGTCTGCTACTTCTATATTATAAAAAAAAAATCGCTCCCGGATTTACGCAGCCATATGGACCAGACATGGTAGTATAAAAAATGGACCAAATTCTTGGATGTGTAGCAATTGTCTCCATCGCCTCCAATTCATAGCTGTATTATTATTATTATTGGGTGTATTACTTCATTAGAATCAATAAAATTGTATGAAGTTTAAAACTGATTTGTTGACCATTTTTTCATAATACGTACAACCTTCAGCCAAAACGTTACTGTAGTTGATTTTGTTATACGCACATCATACATATGCGTGTAAGCAATGTTTTAGAGAATCTAAATGTTTGTACAGAGTTAATATGCGGACTCATGTCGAGTGGAGCCGACGAGATGAAATAAAAATGTTTCGCAATGGATACCCTTCCAGTCCATTTGAAGTTCAAACACGAGTGTGTGTTTATGATACCTCCGGTCATGCAAATTATCCGTCTAGAATACGCTTGCTCCAGTTCGTATGGGAGATATTATAAAATTATTGCTATTCCCGAGACGAGTGGTTCTGCGCGGAACTTTCGTCTGTCTATGAAGTGGGCCGAATTTTTCCCGACATTTTTTTTCCGTCCACCATGGGGTGTTCGCAGCCGATGCAGATAATAAGTAACAAATATTGTTATAAAAATAATAAATAAAAACGTTGATCTTTAGGAATATACACATATTTCTTATGATGAAATAAATTATTCCAATTTTGATTTTTGCTCTTGAAGCATTTTGTGCGGACTGTATATCACGCACTAAATTAGACTAAAACCAGATTTTTTTCTTATATTTGTACTATACTAGATGTTTTATGCCGCCCTATATTTTCATATATGAATGTATTACATACCCAATTTATGTACTTATTAAGATGCTGTCCTTTTTGGAAATTTCATTCTGTAATAAACCCTTTAGGTACAAGTTTTTCAAAATTGTTTATCCAAAATTCTAATTGTCGCTCCTGGATACAAGCAAACTTTCCGATTTCGTTCGGTGGTATAGGTGTACGCATGACTGAAAGTTTGGCTCTCCCGGCTTTCTTGGCCTCTTGCCATAGTACTGTTACCCTGATCACATACCCAATATGTAACAACATATGTTGAATGGACAATTTTTTTCGATTACACTTTGCAATAATTAACGTAACATCACGCCAGTACTCCCCGAAGGGGTAGGCAGAGGAGTGTTATACGTTACGGAGGAGGAGTTACGTTTACTTCCCAATATTTTTTATAATTACTTTCTATAATACAGATTCATATCAATCATCAATCAATCAATAGTTTTGGACAAAAGATGATTATGTTCCCGGGTTACTGTCATTAGCACTGTGGCTGGCAGACACAACAGCAATCAAATAATAAATGACAAAGTATTACGAACACTTCACGAACATTTTATCTTCTAGTTATTTTACTTCATTCTGATATCTCCAAGTCCCACAGCTGTACGTACTCCATTGCTCTTCTCTAAGATGGATAGCGAAAAATATTTTCCAAATTTTTTATTACAACAAATAAATTATTTTTCCAGTGAAATCGTAATCACGATTCAATATAAAATATTGACGGACATTTTAATTAAGATGTAGGCATCAAATCCACGATTTACAAAAAATCTGAATACTGTGAAGGCTGCTTTTTATAACGTTATCGCGTAAATTAAAAAACCATCCCATGAAAATTTCATGATTTTCTAGGAACTAAAACGGACAGAGTACAAAATGATGAATAGTGTAAGATACTTGCGATGAGAAAAAGCCGGAAAAAATAAGACGATCCGAGATGCTACAGTACATACACAACTCGTAATTGAACTGGTCCATTAAAGGGTTGAAGGTGTGAAGTCGTCTAGACGACCCTACAGGACGGATTTGACAAGGGTGGTGTACGCGGCCTTGAACTTCGAGACGACTTAAACAAATGAGGAAAGCTGCCATATAGCTTTTTACGTCTGAATCCCAATAATATATCACACCCCGAACGCCGTGAACCCTACACAACCATCTCGCAAATATATTCACAGTCTGGCGCTTGATGACTCAAACAAAACATAAGCAATTATTCCGCGTTAGGCACACGCACAAGTCAAAAGGAATTGAAACTATGTATTTGAAAGCGTCTGATGAACTCTGATGTGAATAAATTCTATCCAATCGTACATCGACAGCTGCGGTCTCCCAGGCCGGATTGTGGTCGAAATTTACAAGATTCATTTTTTAGTTAATTTCACTAAGAAAACAGCTAGGTACGAGCCCGGTACAGTACAAAAATAAGTTCAGCCAGTTCCTAAACAAAAAGAAACTGAAATAAACAAGGTCGGGGAATCAACGCCGTCGCCGCCGCCATAAAGACCGACGGCCGTCCTTGAAAATGGGGGGTTCTTACAAATTGGGTTATTACAGTGTGTGGGGGCGTGGGGTGTCGTGTCGGGACGTGCGAGCGGGACGTAAGAGTTTTGTCCAAAGACTCAACGCACGGTTGAATAGGACGGAGCAAGCGTGGGCGTACCTCCGCTGCGCCACCCCGGCACGCCTCTCCAGGAAGGACTCCCGTTCCAGACTGGGGTTCCGGCGCCGATCATTATAATTACTCTCCAAGGTGAGCCGGGAGCCATGGTACCGGCAGCCTAATCCAGAGAAAGCTACTCCGTTGGGAGCCGACAGATATCCTCGACATAATATCGAGAGAGCAATATTAAGAGCACTCAGATGCTCGCCTATCCAAACATTACTAATTACGAACCTAATTAAAAGCTATGATTTTCAGTTAACTCGATTTGGTTTTGGTTCATACTAGTTCTTATAATGTGGAAACCATTTCAAATACAACAGCCAAAAGTGCGAAACTACTTTCACGCGCCCTACTATTAACGGCGTAAATTAATGACACTAATATGACGTTGCTTTAAACGATGTACCATTTATACTATAATTTGTAATAACATTCTGTACTTCGATTAATTTGAGTATTGCCCAAACCGAAGGACCAAAAATTGTGTCAAATCGATCAAACACACTCAATCGTACTCAACCTGGGGCCACCCAATTATATCGTAGCTTTATAAATGCCGCAGCCTAATTATCTCTGGAACGTTTGTATGTGTTCACTGTTCGATTCGAACCACACACACACACACAATTGGTATTACATAGATATATTACAGAAGTAACTACATACACACCAACGAGAGGCAAAATACTGAAATATTATTGAGTCTATTATAATTTTAAGCCAATTAATTCATAAAGGTTTCTGTCTCGGAAGTGAAATAGACATGAGCTATGTTCCACAATATCGCCTAACATGAATGAAATTCTTAAATAATGGTAACAAATGAATGGTAACAAAAAAACAACAAATACAAAATCACTTATGAAAAATTAAAGCGTCTGTAAAAGAAAACCTCTCACGTTGACTTCAGTTGTCCATATTTCTAAGACGAGCGTTCAAGACGTGAATACATCGATTACATAATAAGGTTATTCGAATACAGTATTCGAATAACCTTATATGAACCACATACGTAGTGGAGTTTTACCAAAACATTTACGCACACACTGAATGTTGGAGATTAATCTGCGAAAAATATCTACGCCTTTTTGTACCGATGGTACCAGGGTGGGAGAAAGGATGGTGGAGGTCGAGGATTAGTGGCGTATTGAAATGTCGAACGCAGCTGCAGATGAGGCAGACATTTAGAGACGCGAGTTCAAGGGCCAGAAGGCTTCATTGTGCGATCCAGCCCTATCTCGAAATGGACACGATTTACTGAGAACAAAAGACGGAACAAAGAACAAAAAAAGGATAGTTTCTTCATCGAAATAGTGGCTTCTGTAACAATGAGGAGTACTCAGCGACTCTAACTAGCGTAAGGATAAATCTGCTTACTAACTATATTACGAAGATACGTGTATCTACGATTTATTAGTAGAAAGAGGAGTCTAGGATGCTCTCACGGTTCATCAGCAACATTTACGTCCCACTATAGAATAGGTGATACACCGAATATTCAGACTTCGCGCCACTACTAGAAAATCTAAGAAGATTTCCATATTGCCCAAACCGACAATCGAAACCACGATCCCTAGATCAGCAGCTGCCCTTGCAACACCGCTTAACCGACGAGGCAGTCAATAAATTAATAAGAAGTGTGATTATAAAAGTGTGAATATAATAAATGGAAATGATAGTTATAAGCAATATTTGAACAGATCATTGGTTCACTTCATATCACGGTGGGTGGCTGAATGCATCACGTAGTCACCGGTGAGGTAAGACATTTAATATGTAATTACGTCATCAAGTACTTCGCCAATAAAAATTAAAACATCTAAACTCGTAACTATATTGTAATAATAATAAACTTTGCAAGCAAAGAAAGAATACGAACTAAATAGTCGTTGGCAGGAATAAGTTGAATTGTCTTAGAAAAAAAAAAATATAAAATATGAATTGTTAAAATACTGACTAATACGTCAATTTACATTACGTATTCATAAAACAAAGATATAAATGAGAGTTAATCCGTTTTTTCATACCAATATATCGTTTGTCTAACTTTTATATAAGAGTATCAACATTTTAGAACCGAAACATCGACAGATTGGATGAAAAAGAATCATAAACCACTTGTTAATAACGCCCGATATGACTCGCATTCCATATACCATACTTTGTACGTTGATAGTATTGTGTCAAAAATTTTAATAGAAATGCCAAAAACAGCACTACAAAGTTTAATATGTAAAATGTAATAAGGAAATATGTAAATATAAAGACTCGAGTTAATTAATGAAGCTAAAAACCGCAGAAAATAAAATAAATAAATTGTGTTAAATGAAACAAAAAGAACTGGGCGCAAATCAAACCATATCCCTAACAGGATTATTAAGAAATTTCTCTAACTACAATGCAATAGGTATGTAGGATCAATATGTACATGATTAAATTATGTTAAAATGTTAATACAAAATTATTAGATCATAATCCGTAACAATATTTACATAAATAGTTAAATTAATTGAATCATGAAGTTAGATACTTACAAAACGTTTAACAACACAATAGAGAATGAATGACTAAATAATTTTAATAACAAATTAATAATAGAAATACAACCATGATCAAATACTAATCGATGTACCTACGTATTTCATTTTTGTTATTGTTTAAGGTCCTCATATAACAAAGCCCCTTGTTCATGTTCCCCGAACATGTGGACGAGTACCTCAGCAGAGAGCTTTAGCTTTGTAAGGCACCGCGTTTGGGTGCACGTGTTCATTGAAATCGGAGGAGCTTTCGAACGTCGCTGTCACAGTAAATAAATAACAGTAAGTTATCATCTATTTTACTTAACTAATGTACGAGTAAGTTGAAGGTGGATATTAGTTTTATAAATTTTAAGTATCTTACAAATTACTCACTGCTTTTAAAACAATCCAATTTAGCTATAAATTATAATTAAGTGATGAAGATTGGAAAAATAAAGATTTTTAGAAATTTTTAAAACAAAGGCATAAAAGCTTCAGACCATAGTAGTTTAAAGAGAAAAGGACATACAATAAAATATATAGTATGTGTATTCAAATACATAACTAATAATACCTTTATTATTTCGTACTGTTGTAGGACAAGATACCCGAAATACAACGAAATGCAAATTTAAAATATATTTTATGCTACACCAAATTGGCTATTCATTTCATTTAAATAATTCAACCAGTTAAGGCTTTTTGGAATTAGAGTACAGAGCTATTGGTCTGATTCACGCTTTCGATGCTCACTTAATATATAAACATCGTGTGTCTCAGCGTTAGTGGTGGTACTGCATTGAAATGGCTTCACCGATAATTTTTTTGTATATTTCATAAGATATTTTTATACCCTTTAATGATAAACGTGGCAACAAATACTATAGTGCCGTTATTAGTAGCCATATTCCTGCAGTCCTATCGCCAATGAATACAGACCTCGGAACAGACCGTCACTGAATACAGTTCAAATGGCTTTGTGTGAGATGTTGCAAGATATGAGCATAATTAATAATAATGAAAAATAAAATCGCAATGCATGCATGCATTTGGCAATAGGCTCACCAGCTATTCCATAGTGGGACGTAAACGTAACCGGTGAAACGTGAGAATATTCTGCATTCCTCTGCCTACCTCTTCAGGGATTACAGGCATGAAGTTACCTTACGTTACGTTAAAAATGCATTAAAAGTGGACAAAAGACAATGATATTAGGTTAAATTCCTTTTTCTATCGCTCTTAAACTGGATGCTGTTAACCTTGGTTGTATACAAAATCGACCAACTAACCTTGACCATAATATATAGCCTTGGCAACTAAAAATAGGATTGACATTTGAAGGTTTTTACCATCCGTTTCTGGATTGTAGACCATAAGAACCCATTTTTAACGGAATATTTTTTTATTTTTTAAACTATTTCTAACGCGTCTATCTAACTGCCTCATTGGTCGTGTTGGTTGCAAGTGCGACTGCCGATCGGGAGGTCCCGGGTTTGATTCCCGGGTCGAACACTACAAAAGGGTTTTTCCTGTTTAGAAATTTTCTAGGAAATTTTCTGGGAAATTTTCTAGGAAATAGTAATAATTTTCTAGGATATGTGCCCGATGCATGGCAATAGGCTCACCACCTATTCCATAGTGGGACTTAAACGTAGCCGGTGAATCGTGGGAATGTTCTGCATTCCTCTGCCTACCTCTTCGGGGATTACAGGCATGAAGATGACCAGTATAAAGAAAATGTTAATATTATTATTTCATTATGTGGACGATATATTATTATTAGGACTTTTTGGCGTAGTAAGAAAAATGGAGACCGTAAGATTAATCGGCGACTTGGAACCATCAAAGGGTTTTCTTTGTATTATTATTGTATTTATTGGTTACTAACATTTATCAGGATATCATAAGGTTCATATTTAAAGATATCTAAGTGATGTAAAAAAGAATGAATTAGAAATGGTCATTTGCAACAATAATATGAAAATATAAAATTTTTCTTTTTTGGAATTGGGTGGCATCCAAGTAGTGTTCAAATCTACATATGACCGACGCTGTACGATGCGGTACGGCATTGTCCTGACAGCGCGGCCCGTTGTTGCCAAATGAACTGTTTCTGGGTTGTCAGTAACAATATTATACTTTAGAATCGTAGCACTGTTATCAGTGTAACCCATGCATATGTCCAGGTTATGTTTGCTGTTTCTTACTAACGGGTCTCGAGTCATATAACACTTCCTAAGGTACCATAAAACCTGTTACTGAAAGTGTGCCTTCAGCCTTTACTTTATGACTACGATCTGCGAACTGGACTGACGACTCCATGTCCGAGTTGAACGCACCTCAGCAGCTCCGATGAGTCACTGTTGTCAAATATACTGCTTATATTTCGCACGCTGTCTTTGTCGTGCTAAATAACTCTACGGATACCGATCGCTATAGATGAAGCTATAATATATACTATATATTTTCTATAGTAACGCTCGAGTTATTGCACACATGACATGTGAAACGTACGAAATACGTTAACAGATTGTGAAAAAAAAAACCAGTTATAGCATGATATACCTCGATATAGCAAGACATATCTCGATTTAGCAAGACATTCCTGAGCAAGTCGTGATGATAAATATATGTATATATTGTAGTATAGTTACCGTGTGTGGCGATTTGTGTCCTTTTTTTTATTAAATATTTTATATCAAACGTTTTATATCAAATAAAACGTTTTATATAAATATTTTATATCAAACTCACCGCTAATTTCTCATCATTACAGTGGTTGACTGGTAGAGACTCCTAGTAGGCAGTAAGGAGTCACAATATCCTCTAGGTATTAAAATGTAGCGGGAATAAATAAGAAAATTTAGATATATTCGTCTATATTATAGCTCCATTTGTGACCACTTTAAAGTTGTGCGGTGGCGTGGCGCGGTCACTCTCACTCACGTGACGGTAATATACTCCCACAGTATGACGCGTTCTACATCTACGTATATTTGCCATATAAAGCAATAGGTACCTATTCTTTGCGGACGTGACGTTTATATTTGCCCGGTTCAAATAATGTCTATTATTTCTGAGGCTCACATGTGTGCCAGGTGCAGAGATCGTTTCATATTTTCGATAAGAATATATTTTTTTGGGATAGTCCTAATATTCAGTTTCTAGTACCAGACTATGTTCAGACTTCGCCGCAAACAGCGGGAACTCATGTAGAAGAACCTCGATTAAGTTCGAAATTAAGTTAAGCTGGTACATAATTTAATCGTGTGTTTAAACTCTCGAATTGTTTCATAATTAATTTGTGTTTTACTACTTTGCAGTCTATGTTAGTATTTATTTTTATAACTTAAAGTCTAATAGGAATTAAATCGAATAAATAATTATCCACAATTATGTTACATTGTCAATTATACGAGCGTTTCAATATAAAATTTAAGCTTCGCATAATAAAAATCATTATCAACGAGGAAGACAGAACTACAAATATAAATAATAACATAACAAAAATGTAAACGTCTAATTAATAATTGTTAATACTTATTAGTTAATTGTAATATATACTACCATGTCTCCAGGTCCAGTCTACATTTTAGTAAATATCTACAAGTATTCGTAAGTGGTCACAGCTGCTTCATTTGCAGGTAATACCATAAGAGCTGGAAACATGTTACCTTGAAGGCAAACTGTTACTTCCATTTACCTCATGATTCATTATACAGCAATATAAACACATCGGATAAAAAACGATTTAACGTAAGCAACTAATTTAGGTTTACGTTACATTATTTGTAGAGACCGGTGATAAGTAAATATAATTGACTCTACCTAGAGTCGCTATTGATGTTTGTTATAAATTTTACATATGTAACGTAAGATGCATTTACGACAACAGCCTAAGCTAATTTTTAGATAGCTAAGGATCCAATATAAGATCAACAATGACGTTCACACCATGACATAAATGTAATGGTGTTAAATATATTTACAAATATATAATGTTCATATGTACATTGTGTGTGGAAGCTTTAACATAGCTTTGTGGGGAGCGTGCGGTCACAAATGCCGGTAACTTTATACAAAATTAATGCACGGTAGTCGATTTTTTCGTGTGTGTTTATTGCGAACAGAAAAACCGCTAACAAATACTTATAAAGTTAATAAAAAGTTCAACATTGCATTTAAAAAAGGTATAAATCGTTTAACAACACACAAGCTGTTTTTACAAAAAAGATTTGTATGTTAAAGTCAGTACTCGAATTACATCGTCTCTATCCTAGTATGGTTTTCCGTTTTTGTCCATTTTCTAGTATTTTTCCATCCATTTAACTTTTTTCACAGAACTATAATTGCCTCGCAATCATTCGACCCTGAACTTCGATCAAATAATCCTAATCTTTTGTGTGTTTACAATCGTCTGTTCGAAGTAAAAAAGATTACCTTTTCTGTTAGAAATTGTCGTGATCATTCCATTTGTATTTGAAACACTCATTGCCACTTGGTTTTTGTGCTACTTTTTAGAAACCTATTGTCCGACCACATTTGTGTACGTTTTTTTTTAAAATTCGAATGCAAGCGATCTGGTCACTTATGTTTCTAAAATAATTGAAAGTAATTGGAAGGAAATTAGTAAAAATTGTTCAATTTTAATAGAAAAAGTTCAATTAAAGGTGTTTGATGTGTCATAAATTTGTAGCTACACTTCTGACTGTTCACTTTTTTACTCAAATATTTTTAGGCGGAGCCTAAGTTCGTTTCCGAATATCAAAATTTAAACCTGTGCCTTTTTACAAATGCACACGTGCATTTGCACAAATGTACACGCATAAAGCCGACACGAATTTTAAATCATTTTAATATGTTGTATAAACGAGGTCAAAGAAAACTTGTGCATTCAAGGTACTCTGCTATTTTATGACATACTTTACTGTATGATCCTTGTCAAATCGAAAAATTATAGGCAGATGTCTTTTCACATAATCAGTGTTGTAGATATTGCATATAAAAATAGTACGTACCAAAAGTATGCCACCTAACTAATTGAAGGTAACTATTAGCGCTGAGGTTCGCTACTTATTAAAAAATTCTGGTTATTATAATTTTGTATATAGATCTATTAGTATTTTGTTATTTAATTCTTCATTATAGCTGTCAACTATATTTTTTTTGTAATAATGATGTCCTGCTTCATTAATTAATTCTCAATACGTGCTCAATGCTGTCTGTGCTTTTGGTTCATAAAAAGATTAGCATTTTTTCCTACTGATAATTATTTTACGTTATCTTATTATGTACTGGGTAGCTGCGTGTTTATATAAATAAGGCATTTCAATAATAATATGTTCCTTCTCATGCAGGAACATTGGCCCAGATGTTTTGTAGGTGGACGTACGTCCCGCATAAATCCATATTACTATCATGCCTGAATTTCTCCGAATGTGTAGAGCTCCGTGTAATGTAGGAGGAGAGCCTATTGCTGTACACCGGGCACAAATAAAGCTAGTAATGGAAATATCAATGTACATGAATATTCATAACGATAATAATCTAGTCCATACAGGTTTCAATTTAGAGTGTTTAAACTCATTTCGTGTTTGTCGGTACCTTTAAAGTATCTACTTCGTTGGGTATTTACCCTTATGTGTAAAAGTGGGAGCCGGTAGCGACCACTATTATATGAATGTTTACGAGTATCCGCACGTCCCTTAGCGAGCCGGTCTGCAATCAGCGCGGTAAAGGTACTTTCAACTATATCGGCTACAAGAGTAAGCGTGAATTTGATCGAATTTAAAATAAAACTTTAACACAAATCTATGATTCGGAGCTGGCAGATGGTGGTGTGGCTGGGTTTGCCTAGGCATAATCTCTCAGGGGAGGTCTATGTCCAGCAATGAACTGCAATACGCGGATGATGAATAATTCATAGGATTTCAATAAAATTTTGTATTGGATCATTCATGAACGTATGAATAAAGTGCATTTTAACATTTCGAATGCTTTGCAACGGCGCTCGAGCATCCACTTGCCATGAAACGTTTAAAGTGTAAAAATAGATTTTAAGTGTGCAAAGTTCAATTTTAAATACAAAAAATAATATGTTCAGCTGTGCGAGCCGGTCTGTACGACAAGACCCTAACCCTGCTCGCGTTTATTCTGGTCCTGCGTTAAGTAGCCACATTTAGTACTTCTAACTTTAGAATGTCGCCCTGCAACGTACTAAATAGATTTCAACCTGTCTTTAATTATGCGGCTATATTTATATTCCTATTTGGCTATTTTTAACATAAACTGGCCAACAGGTGCCTTTCAGTTTACATTTACGAGTACATATGTACATACTGACTTGTTTAAGTGGTTAGGTATGTGTAAATGTAATATGTAAACACAAACGAAAATGTGAAGTTGCTTCTAATAGGAGTACACGGAGTATTTAAAGCCATTTATGAACCTTTACACGAGTAATTCCACATAATGAACATAGACGTCTCCCACACAGCGCCACTTCATCTGGTCAAGGCCCTTCTGCGTCCATAATATAGCTGAACATGAGGTTAATAATTTCTTAATTGCATTTAAGTTAACAAATTATGTATTTTAAATCCCTTTACGAATGTCGATCCAAAACTTGTCATGTAACCGCTGTGCCACAACTTATTGTTAAACACTAGAAACTTGTAAGTTGATACGAAGCACCTACGTAACATACGCACAAGCGTATTATACACTGTTTCACCAGTTACGTTTACGTCCCACTATAATGGTAACGGTGGTGAGTCTATTGCGATGTACCGGGCTCATATCAAGACTCTGAACCCCTACTAAAAATCTAAGTTTTTAAAAATTCCAATAGTGCCGGACCCCACAATTGAATCCAGGACCTTTCAATAGGTAGTCGTTTTTGAAACTAACACGACCAACCAGGCAGTCAATACAAAACGAATAATGAAAAGTAAGTTTTATAATTTTTGTGATAAAAGTTCAGTCCAAAATTATATCAGTGTTGTATAGTTTGGCAGTTTATAAGTAATACAAAGAAAATACTACAATAAGTCCTTGTATCTACGTAGGGATGAAAATATGTAATACATAGTTAACTTTCATTGCACGTTGATATATTGGTTAATGACATTGCGCTTACGACGACCAAATGTTTTAAATCCTAGTCACTGGTCAGCGGATAGCAAAGTTTAAAGTGCAAGTACAGGCCACCTACGGGCGAGTTTGTAGGCGGAGCGAAAGAGCTGATCGCATTATAGACGCACTAAAAATACACGAGAAAGTATCACGTGACACGTACGGGCGCGGTTCATTGAGATGACGGCATGCGCAGACTCGCCCGCTTGTTGTCAAGAATGGCGCATTCGCCGGAAGTCCATTGAAACCATAAAGTAACAAGCTTATCTTACTGACCTAAAAATTGATGTCACGGTTTTAATATTTCCAAAATTGATGCCTAACGGAATTAGCTCAAAGTAAAAGATTTATCTTACATGGCAATGTACAAATTGAAGTATTGAAATCTCATATAGATCAAATGTAGATTAGAGATCTTATATATTAGTTTTAATAACAACTCACTTGTAAATTGGATTAAGTCTAAATGTTCACTCCGTGCTCTCTGCCTACCCCGTGAGGGACCTGGCGTGAAGATATGTATGTATGTATGTTCAAAATTATTACACCTAGGCACTGATCGTTTTCCGCTAAAGGATGGGCTCACTTAAATAAAGTCTGTATTCAATGTTACATAAGATTTTATTCAGGTTTGATAATCTTAAGAAGAGCATTGGAAGTCTGACAGATGGACTGCTCGCTAAACCCTACTTCTATTGATGACATTGGTATTGGTACCTACAGCGCGGTACTTAAGGTCCATTGTTATGTCAAAATATACTAACAGTGACTTGTTAACAAGTTTTTTGAATATAGAAAAATAAGTGACTTGCTTGAAGCTTATTGTTCGTGTGCTCTGGAGCTAATATAACATACTATGCGCAATTCCTATGTAAGTTAATGCGTGTCTGATGACACGCTACAGAAACGCACGAGCGGCGCTGTGAGCCAAGCGTAACGTTCACGTACCATCTATGTACGTGACGTTACGCCTGTAATCTCCGAAGTTGTTAGGTCGGTAGCGAAGTGTAATATTCTCCCTCATTTCACTATTTTCACGTGATATTTACATAGAAACTAATGCCATTTCTCATTAATGACTTTAATAAGTAGCTAATTTGATTTAGTTATATTAATATAATATATAACACGTAACACCACGGCTGTAATCCTCGAAGAGTTAGTACACTCCACTGTTCAATTCAAATTCAATATGTAATAAGTGTTAAGCCTATTGCCATATGCCATAAAGCAGGGATGTTAAGGAGCTCCGTAACCGTAACCGAAACTATCGGATATCCGATTTTAAAATATATCCTTAATCGTAACCGAATCCGATATAAAAGTTTTAGATAATTTCGGATAATGGCAAAGTCTAAATGAGACACGTTATGTATAACAAGTGCTTTTGATCGGTCGAGACACAAGCTGTGCGCGTCCTTTTCATTAATATCCATAACCGGAACTATCCGAAACTATCGGATAATCCGAAATAATTTCATATCCGTATCCATATCCGAATCCGATATTATAATTCTAGCGAGTGACAGGGTTAAAAGGCAGAGCACAAAGATACTTCTAGTTTTGCCATTGAAGTTAAACTTAAGATAATATTTTAATTCATGGGTCTTTTATTTTATTTCAGATGTCACGTGCCAGAGTGTGAGGATAATAGCACGTTATGGCAGTCGGTAGGCGAGGAGGCGTGGTTGCCAGAGTGGTCGCCGTGGGCGCTGCACCCCGACTCGAGTTGCCACCGCCGGGCCATCACAGAGGGCGCTGCCTGCGAAGCTGCAGCGTTCGACAACGCCACCCGGGTCGAATGCGAAATGTTTGTCTACCAACATAGGAGCAGCATAGTCGCGGAGGTACTATTCACGAATGCGAGTTGCATTATTCCACGCCCTTATACTTATACCGAATTACATATTGTGTCAATAAGTTTAAGAATGTCACGAAATGAGGAAAAAATTGGAGTAGATGATTCAACATTTGACACCCCTAATACAAATTGTGTCATTAAAAATTTGTGTCATTGCAGGTCCATGTGTTCGATGTTTTTTAAATCCACGAAATAAATAAGCTATATTTTCAATAAAATATCACTTAACTTTTTCAATCGTTAGGCCGTTGTTATTCAAGTACTACCTATAGGTGTCGTACACGTACGTATATCTAGGTATAGATATATCGGCGAATCCATTAATAAAATTAATGTTTACAGAAAAAATCGACAAAAACATAAATAAAATATGTGACTTGCTTAAAACTTAACGCGGTCCGGTGCGAAGTGAGCGCTGACATCACCGCGGCAAGCGTAAAGCTTAAAATAACGTACTAGGCGCGATTTCTATGTTAATGCGGTTCTGATGACACGCGAGAGAAGCGCACAAACGGCGCTATGAACCAAGCGTGATGTACTCAAGGATATTAATGCCATTTTTCATTAGCACATTTTATAATTGGCTTTTCAACTACTTCATACGAGAAAAGTGAATAATATTAGGCAAAAGAAAATTGTAATAGGTTAAGGCTAATGCATTAAGAAACATGTGGGTTTTCGGCTAACATTAAGTGCATACTTCTTATCAACATTATTAAAAGTTTTATGAGTGGAAAATACTTTATACAAAATAATACATAAAATCACGTCTGTGTTTTCCCAAAGAGTAAGTCCCGGAATAGTATTCGCTATCATATTTTGCCTATTACAAGTCCCATGAAATAAGGGGTAAGACTACTGCCATATACCATTGCCATATACATCAGGCTGTAGTACAAATATGTACATATGATTAAACGTGCGCTCCATGAAGCCACGTATCACACCGCGTACCGCGTTCTATACCAGTCCGGTGAGATCTGTTTGATCGGTATACGTTACTGCAAATATGTAGACAACTTACACTTTAATAGTTTCCGTATTAATAAAAAACGTAACTTCACGGCTGTAATCCCCGAAGAGGTAGGCAGAGGAATGCAGAACATTCCCACGTTTCACCGGTTA
>DWEJ01000707.1:0-15252 GCA_018245835.1 Mysoria sejanus stolli
ACTATGGCCTTAACCCTCTCATTCTGAGAGGAGACCCATGTTCCAACAGTGGAACGATAGAAGGGTCGATATCGATACTATATTATCACATATAAAATATTTTGTAGCTGCCTCCTCACAGTGCAAATTCGAAATCGACACCAAGAAGGATGACACGAACGCCGCCACTAGAGAAAATCGACACACAACATTTCACGCACTCAGCGCGTTGCTCAACAACCTCCTAACATGTTATTGTTAATTTAACAATAACGTATGACAATAACGTTGGCTATTCGGTTAACCGGACCATTAGCTTTCCTTTGTCAAATGTAATTGTACCGTGTGTTTTGCAGCCGAATCGCAACTCTGCACCGTCGTAATAAGGACCCGGCTACCGTATGTGCGTTTGTCTTTATGTTAATTTCCATTCTATATAGTACAAAAGCGACACGTGATGAAATTTTATGACTGGGCGTGGAGCGTGAGACTTTCGGACTCGTTCATTGAATTCGAACGTCAATATTTGAACTGGGTTTCAGGTGCCGCCATATTGCAGTCAGCTGTCGTGTGATACTAATGATCCTCATTCGTGTATCTTATCAACCACTATCATTCCACTGTTGGACTTGAGTCTTCTATCAGACCGAAAAGACCAGTAAGGAAGAAACGGCAATATCTTACTCTGCCCACGTGTGCATATATAAGATCTCACATGCCTTAAGATAGAATACTATGTGGCACACAACTATCCTAAGAAGGTTTTTCGAATATTATAGCGAGTGACGTTCAACTTGGAAAACATTCAAAAGTTCGTGATGTGTGAAGTGCTTGCTTGTGATTCGTGACTAAACACCACCGGTGTAGAGGAAAAATCGAAATCACTAGATTACAGCTACTTCTATTATAAATTTCTAATATATGAATGTAAAGATTGCATTTATTAGCACAATTGATATACGTCAATTAATCGTCAATCAATAACGACTAATTCATGATCATTAATTGATTGGACTTTAATTAAATTTATACTTTTTGTATTAAACATTAAATTTTTCAATTTGAATCGTACAGCTACAGCTTGATTTATATTATATTTATGACCCGGTAATAGATTTGTCTGCAATACATTACGTATTTTTTATTTGTTATAATAAAAAAATATTATGATATGAGAACTACATAGAGATATTCTTTTCTAGAATTATTACCAGTGCGAATTTCGTAGTAAACTTAGAAAAGTATCGCATATCCGTTACACGGAATTGTGTAATTATTTCTATTATTATCTAATACTGTAACGCACTAAAAGGTTTCACGAAACACTGTGAAAACTATACAAGTACGTGTTAAACTTTTATATGTGTTTCATACGATGATATAATCGTGCAGTTTCCCAACGCGAGCCGCTATCGGTTATTTCGTAATCGATGTATTTTCGCAACCTTGAGCCGCCTATTTAAGCAAATGGATTTTATTATATTTAAGAAAATTCTGTGAACTCTATCATTATAAATTATGTGAGATAGATAAAACGATTTCAGGTTTGTGGTTAATATACATACATGACGATTTTAAGATGTGTTACTCTATTAATTGGGTAGATTAAATCCACATAATAATTTTTTACACATTTGTACATACCATATATGTATGTATTTAAAATACGTAAAATTATTCCAAAACTAGAAAAACTATATAATATTCCGCACTAGAATAAAATACAGACTTATTAAATATTTCTTTAATTTATTTAATGATCAAATATAATTACACTTTATCATTCAATAAAGAAATACATAGACATTTTTCAAAATACCTAATCTATCTAAATGCCTATGACCTTTATGTATGTTGTCTAATATAACAATTTAGTTAGTAAAGGTCGTAAAAAAAATGACACGTTTAGAACTACAAAATCAAACATTAAAACGATATCTCACTGCATCATTGCAGTAAGATATCGCAGCTATTTTCCTTGATGGAATCGAACTCAGTGCCTTTTGTACGATAAAACGGCAAGCTAGTGTGCTAAAGACATCATTTAAGTAAAATATGTTGACACAAGATCAAAAGAAATTCGTGTTTTTGCATCCGTCCATAGTACATAAGGTCCTATTATTATTAAGCAATTACACGAGCATTTTATAAATGCAAACCGATTCCACATAATCTAATATTAAATACGAATAATATTCAGGCATACATAATTAAATACTGTACTTGACATTTAAAGATCTTTAGAATGAATTGCGGATCGCAGAGCTCGGAAACTGTTGTCTGTATAATGATAGAGACACGGTAGAGCGTAGGCAGTTAATAAAAGGCTTATTTATTCTCGAATGATCGATTCCAGATTGATGCCAAATGTCTAATTTTATTGTCATAATGTTTTTCAACACAACAATATATTATTAAGTACAATAAATAAGTATCATCAGTTCCATAATTGACACTGTTGCATAATTTTAAGACCAATACTTATTAGCTTCATTTATATATGCTTCATTTTTATTTACGAACATTACATAATGTTTTGGACTATTTTTAACCAAATGATAGAGTTTGAATAACTTTTAATGTCCAGATTTCGCGATATCATGCAAGTAAGCGCGATTTCTCCAAATGGAGATTATTTTTGTATAATAAAAATGATTTCATTTTAAGTAAAAACATGATTATTGTTTTTATAACTATCATGAGTAAAACTTAGATTTCATGACCGAATTAATGAACTGTAGCGTATGCTTTTTTATCATAAAAAAGGGCATTTATTAAAATGGTTTATTATAATTATATTATAAATTGTTAATCTATCCTTCTATACTTATACCAATAATTTAAATCAAAAAAATAAATATTTGCACGCAACCCTAAACAGGGCTAATTTTGAACTAGATATCAGTCTCAAACACATTACATTGTCTATGATCTAAATTGGTCTCCTCTTATCTTAGTGTGTCTACAAATACATTACAAACTGGGACACCGCACACGGCTACAAGCCACAAACACTACTCCCTTACGTTAGTTGCAAAATAAAAATGTTCTAAGATATTCCGTCGTAGCATGCGACACTGTGCGTGTAAAAGACATCAACGTGAGTGCACGCTCAACCTGTCTATATTGGACATACAAATTCTAAAATTATGATTACATTACAATCCAAACGAGTCACGTTTAATATTACCGACATTTTGTAATTAAATTAAATTGCAATTTGGAAACGTATTAAGCATCGTTTAGGTGAATCTAGTTCCGCGTCGATTTACGTACGCCATTATGCACGCATACCTTTAATTGCATCGATGCGGTTCCTCTTTTAGTGTATAAAAAAATCCTTAAATACTTTCGTCATACTTCCGCTAAAGAACGAACTGCGAATTGTGTAACCGCGTAGACAATTACGCGACGTCTGATTAAAAATAAGCTAAAACACTCACCGCTTGCAAAAACTGTTGAAAAGGTGAAAGTGGCACGGAACGCAGTGGTTCGCCGGCGTGTATTCACAACAATGGCACAAAACACTGATAAACACTTAGTGGTATAAAAACACAGAGTTCTATTTTTGAAATTTTTCGGGTGTTCGGTATTTGGTTTTGAATGTCGCGCGTCAGTGCGGTGCGCGCTGCGGCGGCGGGCGGGCGCACGGGGCGGCTGGCGGCAAGAGACTGCGCACGCGGCTCCCACCATTCGCGCCCGAAATACTAATCACCTTGCTATCGAGACTGCGATTGAGATGCAAGGCTTGAGATATAGCGGCTACTGGGCACATGTTTAGTGCTGCGCTATATGAACTAAAAAGACGCATGATATAAAAATATAATTAAAAATTAATAATAACCTCATGATGTCTCAATTTTATTAAAACATTGCATGCTTGTTTAATATTTGAACAAAAATACATACATCCTTAATATGAGCATAAAATTAATTTCCCATTGCGAATTCCGACTAAACAGCATGTGTGTATAAATCACGTAACCTAAAATGATATAAATAAATGTAGACAAATCGATTGAATTATATCTAGTTTTTTTTCCATTCAACTAGGCCGACATTTCTTATATATATTTATTTTTTGGTTAAATAACCTGAAAATATATTAAAATAATTAAATATTATATCATAAACCATATATATAATATTACGCCGTCCTGTAACTTGGACCACACATTGTGAAGGTGTCACGGATCTAAATGACATTTGTCATTTCTCCAAAAAATTCTTTAAGGTCACATGAATGACGTATCTCGGATTTTAGATAGAGATACTCAGGGCGTGGTGTATTGGAAAACGCAAGATTATCTGTTAATCTTTCGTTACGATACGATAGGGCTAGGATACGATAGTAAAAATATTTGCAGAACATGTTTTTAAATTTCGATTATTATCTGAACGACAAAGTTTAATTAGCCATTTGTCAATGTCTTCAACGTCCAAAAAATAACATCATTGATATATTTAACTAAGTATTTAATTTAACTTTTAAATTTTTAAAAGAAAAAAATTAAATTTTATTATTACATTATAATATTTAACATATTAATTCAAAATAAGTCACAAATGACAAAAATATGATAGCACTAATTTTCGCGCTCTGATAATAAAATTTTTGAATTTAGAAAAAAGTTAATAACGAGATGGCTGTTGATATTTTCACAACATGCAACAATTAGTCGCGTGGTGCGTGTTGCCGCAATATTTATTATCGTTCAAGGCAGCAGCGCATAAGAACAAGTGAAAACATTCACAGCGATTTCCGTATTGAATTCGTGCTATATACTCTCAATTTAAGATTTGTCAGTACATATTTCAGTTTCCGTTGACACAAAAAACGTTGAGACTTACTGACTGACTTATAACTTTAAGGTGACATAAGTGACATTTGATGCTCATTTTAATGTACTTTGTATTTTATTTCTAATCAAAACATATTTAGGCGTATCTCGAACGTAACTAAGATCTTATCGGACGGAGGTAACAACGTTCAGGCGTTTTTATGATTCATTTATTTATAATCCTTTAATGCTATATCCGCGTCTACATTTGCATTTCTTAGATATATTCGATTCTTAAACGTATTTTGAATACAAAATTATTCCCTGCTCAATTTGTATGAAATCATAGATTTCATATACATATTTCAGTATTGAAATTGATATTATACGAGAAAAAGTTATGAAACAACTTACCCTACCGACGTTTTGGATTATTCAAAATGGCGGGAAACATGCAAGGCTGGTATGTCAATTTTAGACTAGAGGATTAAATTGCAATAGTGTGTGCTTCGGATGAAACAGTTAAGTATAAATGGAGATTTATTAAAAATATTGTGAAAGCTAAACCAAGCCAAGCTAACATTGTGTGCGACGCTTCACGTATACGATTGTGGTACTCTTATAACAAATATACTTCTCTAATATGATGTTACATATATCAAAATTTAACACCAGTAATCCCTGAAGATGTAAGTGGAGGAGTGTAACACACGTTAATAATTATTATTAATTATTATTAATTAATTCAATTCATTAAACTGTAGATACTTTTAATTAAGTCAAATCAGTTATAAAGTGATTTAAAACAAAACTATAACATCAAGCGTTCAAAAACATGTATGGCATTATTAATATAAGTTTATATCAGTCATCAAAAGTTCGAAACTCAATTCGCAATTAAATAGCAGTTCTTATAACAAACTGCGCAGTCCTTGACTGGTGTGTAGACACTTTGTATAACTTAACTTAACTTAACTTAACGGGCAATTAGAGGCGCGGTTTGATTTAACACACGATGCTGTGTCGTGTTGTAGGACGGACCAAGTCAGACTTAGGGCGACTATACTAGAGTTTGTAAAGCTACTTTATATTTTAGAAATTCTATTTGACTTAGTAGAGTTTTTTTTTTAACTTCATGCCTGTAATCTCCGAAGAGGTAGGCAGAGGTATGCAGAACACTCCCACGTCTCACCGCATACGTTTTTACGTCCCACTATGGAATAGGTGGTGAGCTTATCGCCATCTATCGGGCACATATCCAGACTCCGAACCACTACTAGAATTTAATTTAATTTTAAGAAATTGATGTAATTTAATTAATTACCTCCTAACTTGATGCTCAGATCTATGTTTTTAGTTTTATCTGAACGGATATTCAGCGTACAAACAAGCGGGTGTAGCAGCATTATTGGAGCCTAGTCATCTTACACTCTAGTTTATATTAAAGCTCAAATATTTGCAATGATTTAAAAATTTCAAATATCTGTTATAATAATAAAATGAGTAATATTTTGGATGTGAACACGAAGCTGTGAAATGTACTTTGCACACCGCGGGGATTTATAAAGAGCTGAATGTTTATAGCATTAATAACGCTATGATCGTACGATGTACGTGCCCCAGAAAAAAATGAGCCAAAGACTTAAACGCAGTTCTAAATATATTCCCGAGGTATATAGAAAGAAGTATTTTTCGTTCTATAACAGGTGAATCTGTTTAAGTAAACTCGTAAACTGTATATTACACATGTCATGTTCATTTAGGTTTCATCGTACTCACTTTCGGTTGGTTGAAAAATTGAATGATAACATAAACAGAATATATTTTGCAGATCAGTGAGACTGAACTTGGAGGTTTTTTTACTGGATTAATAGTGTATGTCGCGAAATGTTGTCCCTGACGTGCAAAATGCTGTACAAATTATGCAACAAACAACAAACAGAACAACTAATAAAGCAATAATAATAATAGATGTAACAACGACATACATAACAGTTTACATGGATAAACTGTTTATTTTGATAATATTTAAAACCTTTATAAGAACTGTTATTAATTTATCAAATTTTATTTCAATATTTATTATACAATATGTTCCACAATCACTGGTAGACGTGAGGCATTTGTTCCGTAACACTGTTAAATACCAGACAAAGAGGAACTTTAATAATATTATTAATATTACCACTGGAAACTTGGCTTGTTAACTACTTACATCCATCGCGTCTGGGAATATCATAACAATTTTAACACAGCACAGATTGCGTCGACTAATGTGCGTGGAAGATATATTTATCAGTTTTATCATACAAATTGCCGATACAAACGGGCTTTTTTCGATTCCGTTGGTAAATTGTTATACGGCCATGATTAAAATAAATACAGACTATGTACTTTAGAGCCTACAGTTTATTTACAGATCTATGGATTATAGTTCTTAAACTATAGAAGAACAAAATGATCTCGTCATATTTATACATAGATATATCTAAACTATACTTGAGATATGCGCTGGACGTACATTTACATGTGAATTATAAAATGGAAATAAAATGAGGCAAAGAATTAATAAATTTTACGTTTAAGGAAATAAAGTTAATCCAGTATTTGTTAATAACGACTATAATTTAATGAATATTGTTTCACAAACAGCTTACACCCGTTTTTCGCTCAATCGTTCACCATGATATAAACAAACAGTATGTGATTGATCAGATCGGAAAAATAATTGATAAAATGAATCGTCCATTTATTTCGTGACCTCGTCCATCAAACATCTTTAATGATATTATGACGTCTATCTATCAAAAACATTTATGTTAGGTAAATACTTCAGAGAAAACAAATGCTTCGATTGGTTTAGATCTAATATATATCTAATAGCGGTTCAATCAATGTGGAGCAAACCGAAGTATGCAGATATCAATAGCAATAAAGTATACTTAGTTATAATATACTGGCAGTAATATCTTGAAGTATGGAAAAGAGGCAATGATATTGTTCTGTTCTGATATCGTGATAATAAAACTACAGTATCTTTTTGTTTTATTAGAAAACATGTACCATGTCTTCTTCTTTCCGCATGATTCAGGATCATGTCTACTTGGAACCGCGGTCACATAGGAATAAACACTCCTTATTCACTGCTCTTGGTCTAAGATACGTCTAACTGCATTGCCAGTGGTATATGCTGACTGGTCTGACTAACTGAAGACCAACAGACTAGGTGAAACTCAGCCCCTATGTTGTGTAAATATGTTTGAAAGTCGGTTGTCATATTGGCTATTTTTACATAAAGAAATTCTCTGAATCCACTCATGACCAATCCAATTAATGACATTAAGAATGCACTGATAGATTCTAATCTGCCCTCAAATCTAGCAGACTAAAAGGTAAAAGTTAGCCACTTTACTGAAGTTCAGATTGCATCAGAGAATAATTTGAAGAGCTCTAATGTACCAATATAAGATATGAAAGGTAAGTTTGGTTAGTAAGAAACACATTTTTAACCATTAAAAGCGGCCGACGTTAATTTATAAACACGGATACAGTTTTGTAAAACCATATGTTCCGGTTCACATATGAATCACAAATCCCTGGATACTATAGTCGTGTACCTCAATATTAGTGGAAAGAGTACGAAAGACGATAATATTCTAATGGTAACTTTTGCCATGTTAGGTACTTGCAGTAGGCGTAAATAATGTGGAGGGTTAAATATTACTGTGGTTTGGTACTCTGAATATTGTTTATTTTATCCTTTTATAGGGATTTCTTTTTACATTCTTAAAGTTCTGTTAAATAATTTAATATTAGATTTGTTGTAATTAGATGGACATACCTACATTATATTTGTATACACATATCACAATAAAACATACCCGGCTGAGTTTGTTGTGCGTTCTTCTCCGACCCGGGCGCGTTTGAAACTCTCGTAGAATTATTAGTTTTAAGTCGAGGAGTGTTTTCAAAGGGGTTTAACTAAATATCCACTATATATTGAGTTGGACCCTTTTGACACTCCTCCATTGAGGTACACCAGTGATCTCTGATGATTCTAAGTGGAAAAGATATAAAAAAATATATTTGTATATCAATACTACACAGTCTGAAATTGATGCTGAAAATTATTAGCTTTATGAATCCGAGAGCCGAATATCTGCGCGCACATATTAAATAAAAAACATCTGTTTCTAATCTATCTTGTTTATGAAATATGAAACTGTATTTGACTTAACGCAGATACGAACTTTTCATGATAAATTGTACATAATACATTTACTAGAAAGAAAAATTAGTGGAAGGCTAATTTTTCAATAGTTTTTATTTAAACAAATTAATATGTTTATGTTGCTTGATAAATCTGGCCGATTAATATAAAAAAAACCATTTAAATTGGGAACTACTTATTTATTAATTTTATTCTGCTATTAAAGTATATAGTAGACACGTTTGTATCTTGCATTAGTATTTATAATAAACACTTTTAACGGATAAGGCAAAGATGAGCTGAAGCTAATGAGAATTTATGTAGGCTCCTGTAGATAATTTTATTTTCAGCTCAAAATAATTTCATAAAGAAAAACTAAACGGTTTCTGGGTTTGGGCGCGAGTCTTGATGCCATATCCAGTAACAAGTACCTTTTGACCATATAATGTAAATTATTCACTGTATTTTAATACCTGCCTCATTATATTTAAGTCCATTCAAGGTTAAACTAAGGCTTTCGCTAGTGATGAAAAAAGAACTGTATCATAATTCCTAGCTTCGATGCTAGTTATGGAGGTTTTAGTATTAATAACAGTTGACGTACCTAATTCATGACATGATGGTACTCTAAAATACACTATCCACCAGCCTGGTCAATCGACGATGAACAAATTTCTTTCCAATGTACTCGAGGTTCGTAAAAAAACTCAAACCTTTTCGAGAAAAAAATCATCCCATACTAGGTTTTATTACTGAACTTTTACGACACATGGCAAGCAGAGGTCACTTCAGGCCCTCTATAAAACAGCATATCAGAGCAAATCCGTTGTTAATCTTTTAAAGACCGTATTTCTCGAAAAAAGGCCCAGGGCTTCCTATAAAAATATTAGGGGCAGCCATAAATGTCATGTATGTAGATCTGGTGAATGACACCTTTACGCTCTTAAATATCTCAAAACATGTTTTATAGACGCTAAAGAGTTTTTATTATCAGAAACGAACGGTGACAAACGTAAAAACATTATTTTTAGTGGACCACTCTGACAGGGAATAGATATGAAGATTGATTAGAAGATAGTGTAACTTTTGTGATTGACTTTGTACTGTCTGTACTGTAATTACATTGATAATGGGGAATCATAAGTTGCAAATTGATATTAGACGATGTACGATGCGATGCGAATACTCGTCAGCAGGAAAAAAATATTTTAGCGAAAATACTATATCATGAATGAACTTCAGACCCGACCTGATCTGAAAGACCGACCTCTTGTGAGAATGCTAATGTAACCGTCCTTGTATCGGTGCGTAACATTTTTGCTATCTTAAGAATCAATCACGCTTGTGTTCAATGACGTATAAATCCCTCTAAATTCTGTTAAAAATTATGTTTTATCTGGTGGTACACCGTACAGAGCTTAGAGCGTGTAAATGATAATGTTACACGAGCTGCATTCGTAACTATTTCGCTATTCGACTTGATGAGCATCTGACGTCGAGTTGAAGCAGAGGACGTATAAACAATGCACACGTTTATATACATTTATGAGGCGATCACCGCTCTGGCACGTTTATTGGCATAGTGATGCACTCGCTAGGCATAAGATATGAACATACAAAGCCGCTGTGTATTACGTTCAAATAATTGAGCCAAATAAATGCTCTTAGTATTAAAAAATATTTTTAGAAATTTTGTAATTAGTTATGTTACATTGAAAATCCGATAATTATGTCAAATGATACTTAATACTCTTATCGTAAGTTCGCTTAAAAATTTAATTAATCCGTCACCTCTTATTTAATGCTTTTTAGGTTCGTTTTTGGTTTTCTTAATCATGCTTGAATAATAACATTCAAATTACTTATTTATATTTCAGCAAATCAGGTTTTAAATGGTTTCACCGTGAAAACATATGAATATAAAATACGCAGTGTTACTTATGCAAATATAATTTTGTTTTTAATAAATTACGTATTATTCAATAGTAACATTACAAAAAATGCTCTAACCTTATATAAAATAAAGAACACTATGACAAAAATAACAATATATTATTCTGTACGACTTTATGAGTACGTATGGAGATAATTTAGGACGTGTACATCCATTGAACAATGAATATTCCATCCATTAAAGCGCGCATAAACAATCCACCCATTGTAAACAAACAAGACGCGATCAACATTCTGTTTGGTTATCAAAACAATACTACAGTTGCAAACTCTAATAATCTAATTAGTAATTAGGTAGAGAAATGGAGGTAGAAACGCGAACGCGCGCCACACCACTTCAGCTAATGTCATATTATCATAGAGACGTTAGCATAGCATAGAACAATGCAATTAGGAGTAAGACTCCATAATGTTTATGATACAATTATGCACGCCTTTTGGCGTTCACAGTGGTCACAGTGAACAAAAATTTAACATATGTATACAATAACAACTTTGCTACAATACACTTTTAATGCGAAAGATAAAACGAATGTAATCCGTAAAATTGGACGCCCAGTGTTTTAATGTCTCAGCTTAACTCTATTATCCTTAAAACAATTGAACCTTAAAACGCCTGACTGATAAGCCGGCTTTCTATAGTAAATTCTAATTGTACTGGTATAAGTGCGGTAGAAACTCATTTAATTTACACACAGTCACTTTACAGCTTTAAAATCAACTTTGCATACGTGAATACAACACTGATGTCTCACTTGAAATGAATACATAATGTTTGTATGAGTTACGCTTTCAGCGCTAAAGCGTAGTGGTTGCCCATATTATGCAGTGATAGCATTTCCTCACAACCTTTCAACTAAATTAATGCGTGTTATTTATTTATCTATACCATACGCCCAGAGCAAAACCGCAGTGAATATAATTCTACCATAAAACTATTATTAAAAAATTAGTTTCAAACTGAATGAATTCATTTTTTCTTTTAAGTCACTTTGTATACTAAGAGCGGCCATCTAAGTCTTCGCGAATAACGACGCGTCTAACTACGATAAGATAAGATAACATATTTTAACTATACTAACGTTGCTAAAAGTTCCATTTAGGATCGTTCCATTTCCGATCGTGTTACCAATTAAAACCAACTAACTGACCGTCTTCTTAGAAAGTTATGCTAGCTAACTTATTTGACACAAACAGTTTTGTTCATATATAGTTTCGTTGCCCGTTGCAGGTGTTGTGAGGCAGCAGTTACTTAAGACTCCATTTTTGTGCCTATAGTATGTTCTCCGCACCACCCTGGATTGACTAGTAGTGAATTCCATTGGGTATTAACTCCGAATTAATAATCTAAGTATACATAATTTAAAAATAAACAATATATAAGCAAAGAAAATTGCGCTTGCTAAACCGATTGACGCTAAATCCGATTTGACATAATAAAGTGTACAAAAAGGGACACTACATTTTTATAGGTTTCTTTATAAACACTTATGGATATTTATTAGATGAGACGTAGATAGAACTAGAGAAGGATTTATAGCCATTTTCATAATAAATTTATGACCGTAACCTTTATTTTCGTTATATAAAAAACGTAACTTCACGCCTGTAATCCCCGAAGAGGTAGGCAGAGGAATGCACAACATTCCCACGTTTCACCGGCTTTATAATTAAATATCAAATATTTATTATTATTTATTTTTACTGCCTTTCGCGGATCATTGAACAAGAATAAGAATTATAGACTGTAAAGTTCTCATAATATCTTGCGCCTTCATATAAATCATCTTCATATTTTTTATAACAAATAACCAAATTAATAGAGAACAAATATATTACTAACTTCATCTTACGTAAACAAATCGCAATCTCATATTTTTGTAATATGTACTCGTATGTCTTTTCGACTAAATTTTCGTGCAACGTAACTGTTACTGGTGAAACGTGAGAGTCTGCGACACTCCTGTATACCTCATCGGGATTTAAAGGCATGATGTTACATTTGAATAACAGCCTCCACAGAACAGTAATCTCCTTCTGCGTACACATATACACATATTATAAAATGATTGACAATAAGAAAAGCAATTGAAGCATGACTTAATTACCTCTTCAATATCCCTATACCCTTCATATCTGCGTAACTTAATTACTTATGCTAACTGACAGCCAGTACAGCTCACTACGAAACATCGACTTGTGTTAGAAGAGCTTCTATTGAAGAGTTCCTCCGTTGCCATCCAACGCGCGTTTAATGGAAAACAAAGATCTTCCAAACTGGTCGTTTCACGGGCTCGTTCGGCTATTATAGTATATTTGAGAATGTAGATTAGCTATCGACTCTGTAACACACGCTGAGGACTCTGTAAAGCAATTACTCTGCTCAAATAGTTCCAATACGCATATGTTAACGTTGAGTGCTTTTAGAGGCCAATAAATTCGCGCAATTGGCAGACAAACAGCTATAAGTTTGAATATGAATATATCTTCAAGAAATGTTTACTTGGTAATGTTCTTTTACGAATTATAAGTAACATTGATTACCTGTACTGATTTTATAATTTTTTTCCATTTGTTAACACGATATTAAAATATAAAAGGGAACTACCAATGTTTGTATTTGCATAATTTCTTTTTCTTGCCGACCTTTTTATAGTTTTACTTAATAAATACGACTCCCCACTCAAAAAGCGAGAGTTAAGGTAACAGTATTTCACGCTGGTCCAATGCGGGTTGGCAGACTTCCCACGCCTTAGAAAACATTTTTTACTTCAACTGTTATTGGAGACGTTTATGTTCAAGTCCACATTCATGTTATTTAGTTTAAGTAATGGCTTTCCTGATGTTTATAAATTTTGCACAGGGTGCTTGTACCTACCTTAAGCCTCAATACTAATAGTGTGAAACTTTACACAACAATTTTTTTTAATTGATCATACAACAAGAATAATTGAGTTGCCATTGTGTAGTTGCCAAACAAAAAATTGTTTTTACATAGATGTCATTTCAGCGCACGAGTATACATCTTTGAAATCTACTGCAGTCATCTCCAATTAGGAATCCGGTCCTGCTCCAGTTTGGCTCAACGCCAAACGCTTTCGCTTAAAAATCGAAATGAAACTGTTTCGTTCGTTTTTTGCGCATTGCTTTCGGATAAATTTTCAGCCCGTCTTCTCTTTTTTACAATAAATCATACTTTCGTTATGGGTCCGTTTATGCAGACACTGATACCTTGTACCTACTGCCTTGTTACGGCTCGGAGTCTGGATTTGTAATAATAATAATAAAAATAATGATAATTGTGCCAATATATTCCACCCTATTTTCTATTATAGGAAGTAAACCTAACTGTTGAAATATGGGAGTGTACTACATTCCTCTGCCTACCTCTTCGGGGCTACAGGCGTGATGATACGTTTACTACTAATGTGTTACTATAAAATTTTCTTGAATAAAAATTCATTAATATGAACATATATATAATGACTTTGTCTTAACATGATATATCGCAAGTATTGCTGATCAACCTATTATTTTAATATCTAATACTCATATTTACTTAAGTTGTATTTCTAACACACAGTCTTAGTTCTCCAATGTCCGCAGACAAATTGTCATAACAATATCCTGACGGTAATATTTTTGTAAGTTCATAATATGTTCATATCTTGCCGGTAAACTTTTAATGTATGCTCGTTTTGCTAGTGAATGCTGAAAGCAGAGCGCGGAGGGGCGGGCGCACGAACTTGCTCCGTCGATGTCGGAATCTTGAAGAACTAATTTAACTACGTCTCGTAACTGCCACTTCAATAAATTCTAAAGAAATATATATTTTTATGTTTCAATTTGTTCAAAGCCCGAGCACTTTGCGGTCCATGTTTTATTCGCCCTTAAGATCGTAAATATCGAAGTTGCGAAATAAAGATTGATTTCTTTTACAAGTTTTGCGAATTGTAAACATTCTCTAATTGGATACTTTTTAGTGATTTACAGATCGCCTCTAAAATTGATGGCTGTTGCTGGCTGAGTGCAATCAGCCACCAAAAGTTGGTACATAGAAGTACATAGATCACTCATTTCATCCTTATAGTTTTCAAGCTACAATTATAACAGCCTGATTGGTTCATTACTAGTGACTGTTTGTTACTTAAATGTTCCACATAATATCACGCATATGTCTCCTCGAAGGGGTAGGCAGAAGAGTTTAGTTAAGCCTATATTTCACCAGTTACGTTTACGTCCACTATGGAATAAACGGTGGCCATATTGCTCTGGAAGATAATAATATAAATATGAAGAAAATCAACGACGGGTTAAAATTTTATACGA
>DWEJ01000708.1:0-15249 GCA_018245835.1 Mysoria sejanus stolli
GAATCTCATGATTTCTGTCATTGTATAGTTGCTCGCTACATATACGCAAATACATACAGCCAGCAACTATACAATGTGAGGAATCTCATGATTTCTGTCATTGTATAGTTGCTCGCTACATATACGCAAATACATACAACCAGCAACTATACAATGTAAGGAATCTCAAGATTTCTGTACCAAGGATATTTCAGTAATAAAAGCAGCAAGTCACGATGTTCTAGACTAATCCCAAGAAAAAAAAATGACTACCGTATTCACGGAAATTACAATAACTGTAAGCTTATCACAAACTGCGTGGTTCGGGAGACTAACAATAGGGTAAGCTGAACCTAACTACCTCTGATAAATAAAACGAAAGCCCTTCATTCAGTGCCAGGTACAGCTATAAAGACACCATGCCATTTATAATACACAACAATAAAGAAGCCTTCTAAGATTTCCAACGCCGAACCCAAGTAACACTGAATAGCCGAGAGAATATTCTACGTATTATGGAAAAGTTAAATTTTTCCCTCGAGCTAATGCCCATAATCTTGGCAACTTTTAATAGGACAGCCCCGAATTTGACGGTCATTATTCAAAAAATATACTCCAGGGGTGTCCCGCCATCTGTGGAACTTTATTTCATTCGAATTACGTCATCGGAATAATTTTTTCTTTGCCCTGAAGTGACTGGACTGTGTCTGCTATTTGAATTGAGGTTTCATTTCTTTTATGGCATCCCTATATCCACGAAATTCTTTAGATACGCACAAACCAGACCTTTTTGTAAAAGTAAGTATCATTATGAACTTTGGGCTGAGGACTAGTAATGTGTCAAAACTGGTTAATAAATAACACTTCATTAATTTATAGAAATAAATGACAATCATTTTTACTACAAAACACTAGGTAAATCTAAAATTTTAGTAAGATTTAACCCATGTCTTCTACTTGATTGGCATTAGTTTAAGTACTTCTAAGTTTAACAAGGTGGTAAAATTTCCTGTCATGTTTCGACTGCGCAAACAAGAGATGCATAATACATCTGCATGAAATTGGTGCGAAATATCGTTAAGATTAAAGTTAAGCACGTTATAATCGAGTGTAGAGAAAACAAACAGGAAATAGAGGAAAAAAATGATAGAGCGGTTTGACATGTGACGATCCCAAACATACTTGACCCATAACACCCCCAAACGATGCGACCGGATAACAACGTGGAATACATACGAACTATTTATATAGGCATAATGTACTGTTAATATTGTTTATCATGAGGTGGTAATTTTCATAATAATTTTAAGCATTAACTTTTGCGTTTTTTTTGTTTAATATGCCAAAGACCAACAGTGAGTTCTAGAGGTTGGGTGTAGTAAAATAACGCACATGTAAAGTATCTGCGAGGGACAAAAATGAAAAGTGGTGATAGTATGAAAACCATAAATTCCTTATTTTACAGGATTTTGTGTAGAGTTAACATGATTTCGACTTTAAATACACAATTTTTAGCATTAAACTAAAAATATAAAGAGACATAAAGGGGCGACTGGGCCAATTGTCGAACACATTACACTGGATTGCCATTCCCGGCTTCATTTCCGGCGGTAACTAAGTGGCAAATTAACATTCATTTGATACGAGTGTGAGACTTTCAGGAGGGGTCGCGTGAAAGAATGAAATGTTAGTTAAGAAACAGGTAAATTATTGCAGGTAATAAAAACAAATGGGTATGAGCAAAGGTAAGAAAAAAAATCTTAGGAAGTATTTATATATTAAAAATTAATATTTCATATTTATCTTTATCTGTTTTATAATCATATTTATGTTTGTACTTTGTATCTTCGTTCGTAACTTATGGGTTAGGCGTTATTTCTTTACCTTGTTCGTTTTGTAAAGTTTGTGTCAACATTGGGTATAAAAACAGCAAGTGCCAATGGACCTTTCTGTAGTTGCTTGCATCAGCTGAAGAGGCGCGCGTGTCTGAGAGGAGGGCTGTTGAGGCCGGGGTCGCCATCTCGTTTTCTTATAATTTTAAGTATAGTTTTTGTTACCATCCATATTAATTTTTAAGAACGTTTGTAAAATTGAACAATATTTTAGCATATGAGGAGAACATTGAAATTTAATGAATACGAAATGTGCCTCCACCAACACATCGCCGGTTGTAAACTAGATTAAACAATCGCTACAATACGTCTAGCCCATGTTGGTAAATCACGGAAGGCTTTGTACTTTCCGTTATTTTACCTTACCCGGTAGAGTTCATCTTATAATATTTACGCCTATTTTTTTTTAATATATGAAAGTTAAAAGTGCAAACAGAGAAACAATATAAAATTGCTGTTATTATGTTCTTTGCATATAGGTACACCAAAGGGGTTAAAAACTTAAAATTTATATGAGAAGTTCCACTAAAGTAAATATACGATAAAGTTCTATTAAAAAGTTAAACTTGTTAACACTGTAAGTCATAATTGTTAACGTCGTCTGCTTTTCTAATATATCTGCATTCAAGGGAATGTAGTAATGTAGTACACGGCTTTAATAACCATACACACTAGTTTAAACGAAATATTGTTACTTGTACAAAAAAATTTTGCTGATACTATTCATGTGTGTTCAGTAAATATAACTTCTAATATTTTGTATTAATATAACGTCACGCAAGCTCTGTCCTGGGACAGATAGAGAGTACCGAATACTTCTTATAATGTTATTTGACGCTTACATCGTCTATAAACATTTGTCGGGTGGCGGCCGCTTGTCAGGCCCGGAGTGCCTGCTCCTCGCATATCAAGTTACCCCATCCTGTTGTTTTCCTCTCTAATTATCATTATTTTGGAAAGGCTTATCAAGTTTCACCTATTCTCGTAGCTTGTAGGTTGGACGCAATTGGCATGGGGAAGTTGGTGTTTATTGTGTACATTATTATATTAGGTTATAGTTTGCTGGAAACAAGCCGTTTTCAGAAGATAAGAAAAAAATACAGTTATGTTTATACCTCTATCGATATCGACATCGACCGTTCCATCGTTCTACTGTTGGAACATTGCTCTCCTCTCAGAATGAGAAGCTAGCCAAGTGCTGGTTGGCAGACTCTATTGCCTCTTTGCGAAACATTATTTACTCATCAGTTTATCGTCTTGCTAATTTAAAAGTTTTACGAGCTTTTCGGTATAAGCATTAATTGAATAAAATATAATTTAAGTAGAAATACGAAAATGGGAAATGTAAATAAATTTCATACGACCTAAAGAAGAACGCAAGGTACTGCTGGATTTGAAAGGCCCAGGACCGGGAGGAGTGGTGCCGATCACGTCAGGCCTATGTTCAGCAGTGGACGATGCTGATGCAGCAGCTGATGATGCTGACAATTCAAGTAATAAACAGCGAGGCGGCGATTATGTACGGGTACAGGCAGATCCACAAGCTTTACTTTTAGCACTAATTTCATATAAGATTAATATTGGTAATATTTTTTATGTTTGTGCACAATATAGTTCGGAGATGTAGATTTAACGTGGACACAGACGGCTATTATAGTTTTCTTACTCTTTTTTCATTTTGCTAGATTTTCACTTATTGCCTCATTTATCCTAAAACCTAACATGAATGTATCAACGTATGCAAATGTATCATGCATTGTGCATTGAAATCGAATAAGATTTAAATTAAGATTAAAATTGAATAAGATTTACCTTTTATATATGAGATATAAACGGAGGACCGTGCAAAGTGGCGCGCTTTGGGAGAGGCCTATGTTCAGCAGTGGACAGCTGTAGGCTGATGATGATGATGATGATATTAGATATTGCAAGCTTCAACCAAGCCCGAGTATAACAGTATCTTACGGCAATACCTTCCCCTCATCTATAATTACCTGACCCTCCTTTTCGCTTTTGAGATTTAACTAACGTAAATTTATACGTTTAAACTATGCAAATAATACCTACTATCATAAGTTTTTAATGTAAACGCGACGGAAACCATAATTGAGCAGGGGCTTAGTCCTTAACCGAATTGCCTCATCTCCGCTAAGTTAACGTTTCAGTGGCAAATTAACTTCCCCTCGTCCCCTTGAAGCTCTTGATGATGCGTGAAATTGATTTTTTACTCGTTCATTTTAAGGACAACGACCAATTTCGTGATCAGAATAAATTGACTTTAATCGATGACTGCAATCAATTTGCTAGTAACGTAGTCCTTTGCATTTTCCATCCAATAATTAGCCTTTACCAGTTGTGGTACAACTACTGCGATCACGTCTGCAGCTCTGGACGCGTGACGACCGGTGGCTACATTAATAGAAATATTCTCACCTGCTTTATAAAAGTACAAGTGATCATCCATATACAGCAAAGTGTTTACAATTGATTTAAAATAACATTCCATGACAAATTTATATTTCTCAGAAGGGGCAGGCAGAACAACATATTATTACCACTTTTCAGGAATTATGTTACCGTCGCGCTGGCAATAGGCTCACCAGGAAGTCCAATTCCTGATGAGTCTATTGACACCAGACACAAACCCAGACACTTATCAAATTAGCAACGCTCAAAAGTACCCAATCCGGAGGTCAAACCCAAGACTTCTTGATGAGTAGGCAACCATTCGAGTACCCAGGAAATAAACATAATAAATATTACAACCTACGTATAGACTTTTAGTCTTTTCCTGGAATATAAGCTATGTTCAAACTTAATATCATCAAATTCGGTCGTGGCTTTGGCTTGAAAATGTAACAGACAGCAGACAAATAGACGAACAGATTTCCTTTCTATACTTCGCTAGCCTGGCCTTCTCAATTTCTTTCCTATTTATATTATTAAATGCTACAAAAAGATTTTATTTAAAATTCTAGGTATTCAGTTGTCACAAACATGTCTCGGAGGCTGCTCAGAAGCTCCCCTAGCCTATTCATATAGCCTAATGTTAAAACTGACAAATACACTGCTACGATTATTAGTTGATGCCGTAAAAATATTTACGCCCACATTTATTTATAAACGATATACCACAATATTAACGACTGCCTCGTAGGTGGTGTTGGTTGCAAGTGCGACTGCCGATCGGGAGGTCCCGGGTCCGATTCCCCGGGTCGAACACTACAAAATAATTTTTCTAATTTAGAAATTTTCTAGAAAATCTAAATTAAAATTGTAGTAGTGTTTCGGAGTCTGGCTATGTGCCCGATGCATGGCGATAGGCTCACCACCTATTCCACAGTAGGACGTAAAAACGTATGCCGTGAGACAATGGATTCCTCTTCGGGGATTACAGGCATGAAGTAAAAAAAAAAACTTTCCTTTGTATTGGTTGTAACCAATAGGCAGGTCTCCTCGCGACTGTAGGGCCTCAAGGAGTGGGAAAGCTGGGGTTGGTGTGTGAGAATTTGGCGCGATGTTGCTACATTTGGTTATTATATAACTGAACCACCATTAAACCGGCCATTTAAAGAAACTTTTGTAATGTTCACCCAGCGGTCAGCCATCATAACTCAGGAGTATCAGGAGAAGGATTTTATATTCGATATGGATTTAAAACATTTTCTTCATGAGTACATTACTAGTAAGCAACCTACTTGCTACCAAAGCAGAGTTTTTTTCCTCTTTCCCAAGTGTTCAGATAACTAAGTCATCCCAAAATATTTTATAGTATTGTGTCCTAAATACGATCCCGAATGGTTTTGCTCAACTGCACAGATCATTTGTGACGTGCATTGATGTCAACGCTGCGAGTGTAAATTTCCATTCTCCATCTGGCTGACATTCGTAAAAATTCGACTATCTTTTCAAAACTATTCCAGTAGGATTCCTACTGCACAGTGAAATGTGTTAAGAAAACGAGACACTAACAAACTATTAATAAGAGCGTTTTGCACAAAAGGCTAAATACCTAGTTATGAAAGAATTAGCCTTTAAAATTATTTCAGCCAAAAAAGTTGACGCAGTCATTCATAGACATTCCAATATTGGCGCGCCGTTCCGTTCTGATGGTAATTCGATTACGTTACGAATTAACAACAATTGTGGCTTCCGGATGCTGCAGTGTTAAATAATGTCCAGCCGATTGCTATTTGGGCGTCCCGATGGCTTTGTTCAGAAGATCTGTTTTTTCCGGCTCGATGATTTTGTTCCACGTGTATCATTTTTGGACGAATTTTTGAAATAGTCGATAGGAGTTTTATGGAGCTCATATAAATAATGTACATATAACATACATACTTTTCACTAAGCAATAAATCTAACGAAATATGAGGAGCTAACTGCCGATCTTAATTAGGTAATTGGAGAAGTTCCAGAAGAAACGATTTGTCATGTTATATGTGACCGTCAACATTAGTCGTATCCGATTTCTTATATGAGATCTATTTCCATATTTAAATGGGCAAAGAAATCACATTGAGTTTTGATAGTGCAACTAAATCTGTGCCTGTCGTTCCCACAATGAAGTCTGATTGAGATTCAATATGAGCTCAGCAAAGACGTTCAGCTACGGACCTAATGGTAGAAAATTAATAATTAGTTAACTATGATTATCCAAATCTATCGTAGATCTATCATTTAATTTGTTTAAATTGTAGAGTAATTTGGAAACGCGAATCGTAGCATGGTAACGATCTACTAAAAAAATCTTTCATTTCACGCCGTGATTGCCTTGATACCGGTTCCGATTCTAAGGTAACGTTCCGAGTACAGGGCTAACAGTCTAAGCCCATCCAACTGCGCCGAGTGAGACAGGGCGATGTTATATCGCCGAAACTGTTTACAAGCGCATTGGAGGACATGTTTAAGACGCTGGACTGGAAAGGTATGGGCATCAACATAAATGGCGACTACATGTCACACAGTGTGTATGGTAGATCTAAATTTATATGTAGTTTACTTATCTTTATGTGCCCGTAGTAGCTATGACTTCGGGAATTTTAGCATCTATCTAAAAGGGTAAGTATAATTAAATAAAATCACGAGAACAATTCTATAAATAAAACAAAAAAAAAATAATATTGTTAAATTATTTCATAACATAAATGTTGTTTTAAGTGTATTTTACATTCGGCGCTATGTATGTACATTACACAGTATGATAATATGATGTCAAAAGTTGATAGTAGGTGACGAGGCCCGCGGGGCGCGGAGGCTGGCTTCGGGCAAACAGTGCATGCTCGTTACCGCCTCTCGAGTTTTATTGATGACAGAACTTTCTGTTTAGTTCAGTCTGTACGCGCATCACACCTCTTTGGGCAAACTGTCGAGAGCCGATTAGTGTTGTCATTAAAAATACTGTAATCAGAAGTTTTAGCTATAAAGTTTGTGAAGTGAATATTTTTAATAATTTAATTCTATAGCATATTTTTAAAAACTGCATTTCTTATATGCGAGGAACGTCAAAGTTACAAGGAGAAACTTGTATAAATTTTTTAATACTTATAACGAACCTTATTAGTTTTTTTTACGTTTCAATACTTATAAGGAATCTCATAAGTTTTTTTTACGTTTTAATACTTATAAGGAATCTTATAAGTTTATTTTACGTTTTAATACTTATAAGGAATCATTATAAGGAATATTTACACGACTCTCATCATCACATAAGGTATTAATTTCCCCGATCATATTATTATTACGCCCCTCCATATGATTCGGATACCGTTACTCGTAGTTTACATTTTGTGATATAACTCATCCTGAATATTTCATTCATTCAGTTGATCATTTATAATCATGAAAACAGTACTATATTACGGTCTATGTAATCTTGTAAGTGCGTTCTGAAGGTGGTAATTGTGCTTGTTGACATTCGGAATGGTAATAAACATATATACCGAAGGGAATCTGGAGACGGGAAGCCTTCAATAAAAGCTCTAAATTGTGGAAGCATGAAAACATTATGGGGATAACGACAGGGTTATTTGGCTCTTTGTCTGAAGCCGGCCTTGACTGGTCCCCGGAGTCCTCTTTGAATGTTGTATAATTTGATCTGGCCAATGTACGTAATAGTTAAGTGCTTATTTTGTCAAAAGCCTTTGTCATTGATGTTTTTTTGGATAAAATATTTGTTTATAAAATTTTTGAAATAAGAAATCAGAAAGAGATCTTTTAATAAATTTAATTTTAATAATTTAATTTTAATAAATTTTTGAAATAAGAAATCATGAAGAGACCCTGCAGGGTTTGTTTGGAACTACTACATTTTAAGTACGACTAACACACTTTCACAAAATAAATGTTTTTTTTTATATCAGATAGCACAGTATACATTATTTTATATAACAGTAATCACTTAAAATCTGAGAATTCGTTAATACTTGTTAACATCAATGTTAAAAAAGCTGTTTAGTGATTAGTACTGCTTAAAGTTTCAGTTGAAATAAGTCTTAGAATTGTAAAAACTTTGGAACAAAATAGTTAAATAAAAATTAAAGGAAACGTTCCATTTTATACTATCAGAGATTAGGCATAAGAATCGGTATACAACTGCGTTACATAACGTACACAGTGTGAGACGCCTCACATTCTTACACGCTTTCATATTTGAACTACATAGAGAAGGTCATTCGAGTTGTGAAATATTTATAAAACTGCAAGCTTTTAAAAGTTTAAAGCAGAACAAGTTTGAACTAGTTCCTTAGTTTGTTGCTCCATTGTGCTCTTTGGATTTTGACATTTATTGTGACGTCACAATTCAATGCGACAGTAAACTTTAAATTGGCCAATGTTTCAAATAAAACTTGATACCACGACAATATTGTACTCATCTCTTTATGCTTAGCAAATGTTGACTCCATTTGAAATAATGAATTTCCACGCGAAAACAGGACAATTTTTTTTATAATATGGAAGTAGCAGACGAGCGTGCAGTCCACCTGATAGTAAGTGGCTACTGCCATCCATAAACATTAGTAATCAACCCCAGATAACATTAGATTCCTATCTCAGGTCGACCACAGATGCGCCTCTGCCCCTGAGGACTAAGCTGGAATTTACCACACCCTTCAAACCAGAACACAGTAGCGCTTAACACTGCTATTGTAAGGCAGAAATAGGGGTGGCGGTGGTGCCGCCGGACTCGAACCACAGAGAGTTTTACCACCTTCAAATCGTTTGAAGCTTTTAATTTTAATTTAATTTCCTTTTAATGTCCTTTGTATAAAAATTAACTACAGCAGTCTACCACTTAAGAGGTGATACGATAAAGCCTTGTTTCACTTAACATGTCCTTTGCCACGTATGACATATTTGGTTAGTAGATTAAGATTTTAGAATCTAATCTAGCTAGAATCTACCTTGAATTTGAAATCCTCGTTGGTCGAGTGGTTGCAAGCGCGACTGCTGATCGAGGGGTCCTGGGTTCAATTCCCGGGTTGGGCACTACAAAAATTTTCTAATTTAGATTTTCTTGTTGTGGCTCGGAATCTGTATATGCGTCCGGTGTATGGCAATAGGCTCACCGCCTATTCCATAGTGGGCCTTAACCGTAACTGGTGGAACGTGGAAGTGATGCGCATTCCTCTGCCTACCTCTTCAGGGCTTAAAGGCGTGAAGTTACATTTACTAAGTTACGCAATGACAAATAACATTTTTTTAAGTTACAATATTAACTATTAGATTTTTACAAATAGCGTATAATGACATCAAAATGGTGTCAAAGAATTGCCTTCCCTTATGTCCATAGGCCCTAAGGTCCATAGATCCTAAGGTCCATAGGTCGTAAGGTCCATAGGTCCTAAGGTCCATAGGTACTAAGGCCCATAGGTCCATAGGTCCTAAGGTCTATAGGTCCTAAGGTCCGTAGGTCCTAAGAGCATGCAGTTGAAAACGATCAATGAAATGAAAACTATTTCCCAATACATGGTTCTGTACAGTAGGGTTAACCCTAATGTTTGTTTTACCGTTGTGTGTTGTAGGGCAGTTCTATTTAAATCTAATTTACTCGTTGTTACTAAGTGCTGTATTGTCTAGTAATATCCTATTACCTACTAAACAGGTAAATTGACCATATTCAATTAATATTGTTTTCTATGTTTAATCAGTTATATGATATATCAATATTTTTCTGGATAATTTGTGAAATAAATTACCAGAATATTTTTGTTACAGAGCGCATATTACATTTAACCACGAAGCTAAAATGTAGACCACCGAAAACTGCAGTGAAATGTTTCTTGGCAAAATTTTTGCAAAGATTTCGAAAACAATTCAATTAATGATAAAACTATCGTTGACGATTTTATTTAGCATATAAATATTTGGTGCAATTGATTGATTAATTTATATTATTAGCTAAAGTTATTCAATTTTTTGGAAATCTAGTCCGATGAGAGTTTCCCTACCAGCGAATTAATCTAGATGTGAAGTTTAAAAAGTACAGACGCAAAGAAAATTGGAAAGAAAACCATTATTTGAAGGCAGCGAGAACACTTGTACGGAAACTCCGGATTTCCGTATCGGAGACTTTAAAAGAAGATTGGATTTATACCGGCGCCTTTGAATCATGATACTCTTCAAGTGTACCAATAAATAAGCTTATCCTCTAACAATCACATTACATTTATAATGCTACTTCTGTATACAACATTGTATTTGTCAAACCTTGAGATCGATACATTTTAATGATTTCAAAAACATTATTAGATAACAAAAAGTGTGTTCGGATTTTCAAAACATGTTAAAGGCTAGTTCATCTCTTCATAGATTTTTTTAATGAACATGCCAAGAGGGTCTAGGATTTCACCAGTTTCATTCATTCATTAGGCCTTTCCAATAAATAGTTCCGGAATTTACCCAAACTTTGGCCTCTTGCACTATTGAACGTAACTTCACGCCTGAAATCACCGACCAGGTAGGCAGAGGAATGCAGAACATTCCCACGTTTCACCGGTTACGTTTACGTCCCACTATGGAATAGGTGGTGAGCCTATTGCCAATTGCCAATGAGCACTATTGAAGACCTACTAAATCCCCAGAAGGCCTCAATCGTCACAGGTCAAATTACTAAAATGATTTTTTCCAATGTGCTTCTAATAATTACTTAACGACATTGAGCTCACTTCCTATTCCGTGATAAGGAAAAATAACTAGTGCTAAGTGTATCCCTATGCCGGAATACAGCATATCGTAAGAGGCGATTAAACCCCGTACTAACAGATTGCACAGTCTAACGATAATGATAAATAATAGTTGAAACACTGCATGCTTCTGCCTACTTCCTTGGGAAAATAGATAGTAATATGTGATATTACGTTTTCTTTGATATCCCTTCTCAGTAGACACTTTGAATGCCAAGCGAAATTTACTATTTCATAGCAGACAACACGTAACAGCTAAGACATTCAAAAGGACAATGAACAAAGCGCTCGCAAAACTGCAAAGCTGCCTTTATTTAGCCAGGTGGATATCATAAACATGCTGAATACTAAAGTGAGATAGAATTATCCCAAGCTCAGTCACTAAGCCAAAACCACTCTTGAGAATATTTTATTATTGAGTTTATAACTCGGGTATGTTTTAATGGCGTGCGGGTAGACTGACATATTTATATACACCTACACTCATTGATATTTTAAGGATATAATATCGACTACGTTGTATATGTACAAATAATGCTTGTCATACAATCTTTGTCGTTTTGTTTTTGATCTAATAAGAGATCCAGAAGATGATAATAATGACAATAATTATATACTTGTCATTACATCTAAAATCGTTAAATTACCATAACTGGCATGTATCTTTTTTTCAGTAGGAGAACTACTGCTCTAGATCCCCTCTCAGAAAGTTTCAATACTTTAACAGATATTACTCATAGATTTTTTATTCTATGGACACTAATTTATTATACCTCGTGTCCTAGTTTAAGACTACCTACTTCAGCTATGTATTCAACCCGAACATAAAGATTCAAATATTGCATTGATTGCAATAAAAGCAAAAATGGAAAATTTTGGCAAGAAATTAATGTCAACAACTAATTTGTAGTTCTGTTGCGAATCAGTGTTTTTTTTTTCTCAGAATATAAAAGGTTAAAACCTTAGTTTATCACGCTAGTTGACTGCAGGATAGTTTCAATATAATATTTTCTTTCGCTGTTCTAGCAACTAATGTTTAAACTTAGAGAACTATTTCACTGCCTTAAAACAGAAGTGCGAGACGGAGTCTTAAATCCCAGTTCTCTGGAGGTGAAAGTTATTTCTAAGCCTCTAAGCTAGCAATGCTATTTTACGCTTTGTTCATAGTATGAATATGTACCGAACTATTAATTAAAGTATCTTGTCTAAGCGCATGTTAAATATTTTCTAAAGTTAATTTTTGCAGTAATCAAATTACCTAAAACAGTGTCCATGACAAAATGTTTTAGTATGTATGAAAGAGTGGATCTGGAAATATTATCTTACCAACTGCTACCTCACGTGCTCCTTCAGAAAATATACAAGTCCTTCAAAAGGAGAAGAACACTCGACGCAATTCCAGAGTTTGCTTGAATGTATTTTGTTTATTTCATTCGCAAATTTCATTCCACGGAAACCGAACTACGCAATAAACGGACTTTATAGTAGTTGTTACGATCTCGAATTTTGTTCCTGACACATTTAATTAGTGAAATGACTGCGGCGCTATCAAGTTTTTATATAAAATCGTTTAGCGGGCGAACTTTACTGAGCGCACGGTCAAGTTTCGTTACAATTGATAGAAATTGATTACGTAAATACAAAATATTCAAACATAAAACATATGAAAATCTAACATATCTTCTTATTAATGTAGTCATTTGACCTATTTATTGAAACACCGGAAGAGATGTTTATGCATGACCACCGTTCAAAATGGGACAATGAAGAAAAAGGATGAGACAAGAGACACTAAAAGGGGAAAGTGGCAGGTGTACAAAAGGTGAAAATCTTCGTGTAATAGCTAAAGATGGAGTTATGTGCGCTCCGTATCTGCAATTTTAGCTTCCCCACAAAATTCAGCAGAATGCTGTGACACAAGCCGCTCCGAGTTAGTCCTCTGCAATCGTAAACCATTTATGACTGCCTTCCGAGAGTACTTCGGTTATATTTAAGATTGGATTTTACATTCATTTTGTTTCTGGCCATGTACATGTTCATATAACAAATAAAATTAATCCTAAAGTTAACATAACTGTACGCATGGCTAATGCGTGGAATAAACATGTGAATATCGGGGAAGTGACAATACTCTGAAACATCGGCTTCAGTTTTAATAATTAGTAATTTTAGAAGGAAAAATAAATACCTAATATACAAAATTTGACAATTTGTAGTTATGGGTATGTAACAAAATTTAGTTTTACAACAGTCTCACCCGTTTACTTTGTTGTAGCACATTTTAATTTATAAAAAATAGGCTTGCAACTTGATGAAAATCGTCAGATTAATCAATATAATTGAGAATTTTAAAGTTTATGTTACTGCTTTTTGGTGGTAATAAATAAGAGTGGTCCAGTCTAGTAGTAGGTAAAATTGTGTAGAAGACGACCAGGTAAGTCATCATATACAAAAATTCTTTTATTTTGGTTTAAGTACTTGATCCCTAAAATATAACCGTCCCGAGGCACGCTAACTATAATTGCTGCTCCCGGTTAAAAAGCACGGGAATGAAAGGACTCGACTCCTGTGGAAGCACTGAGAACCTGAATAGAACAGGCAAACAGACATTAAATACTCAAACATCCTTACTGCAACGATGTAAAGTTCAGTTTCGTATCAGCAAGTTGTCACTGTATGCAGAAAGACGACAACATTGTTTGTGCTGTTCGGTAGATTTTATTATGCACGATATAGGGTTGAAAATATCTAGTTTTAGTTTATATCTTTCCTTGCACAATATCTGATATTGCCGAGCAAAAGATTTCCACGTTTTAACTGAACATGCAAAAACAAGTGGGTGTTAACAATCAATAGTCGAATTCCAGATAGGGTTTGTTCATAACAAAATGTTCCTGTAACTACTTTGTTATTTCTTTGTTCCTTGAGCATTCACATAATTCTATTAACAAGTTATTTCTAAGAATATAAACATAGATCTTCTTAATTGTTTCGTGAATAGCAAATGGCAATGACGAGACCATTTTAATTCTTAATAATGAATTTTGCTTTTCATTTAGGAATATTAATAATGGGAAAATTATGTTGAGCAACTGTAAAAGTTAATATAATAATATTCGCAGAAAAAATATGATGACACCTTGTATGATAGACCGTTGGTTATTTAGTTTCCACTGTTGCAAGTCTTGTTTACTAGCGTAATTGGACAAAAATACGTTCGTACAGACAGTTAACGACACAGGCAGAGAATATTTCAAATTTTAAATGTACGATAGTCTACCCAAAATTTCCCAAATTTGTTGTTTAAATAGAAATATTGCGACGAACAATACAAAAACATCATTAATACATTTGATTACGAATACCACACACGACCTTGTATCTTTCAAAGTACTTGCAGTCATGAGCTAGAAAGATGAAGCTATAAAAATAAGACAGGGTATTTTATTTTATCATGATAAGTTTAGTTTATCAAGGTAGAAGAGAAAAAGTCAATTAAAGTATTATTAATAATGATAATATATTGATAAACACAATAAAAAGTGTCGATTAAATATTGATAAAGGCTTACATACCCATTGTTTTAAAACTTTCAAAAAAGTTATTGCCTCAAATCTTATTCTGCAAATCCTTATGTGGCTATGGGCTTGCAAGTTTCGTTCCGTTTTATATTCACCGACCTGAAAATAGAACGAACTTGTTCCAGAACTGTTGAGCTCAAGTACCGCATTCAATACCGGTTGGAAATAGATGAACAACGAACAATGATCTGAACACTTGACTCTTTATTGTCCAACGGCAGCATAATGAAATGTATTTACATGGAAACTCAGAACAGAGAGTCAATAGTTGCAACACGAAGAGGTAATGTTTAGCGCGAAAATATTTTTAAATTAGAAAGGTCAGGGTTTGTCATTTTGTTGAAAGTTATGGGTCATTTATTTTTAGGAAATAAACAACGCTTCTATTCAAAAAATTAGGTTGTAATTTTGTGCACAGATAAATAGCACAACTTATTAGCTGTTTAACTTTTGGGTTATTTTCTTATGACAGAATCGATATCGATATCGACCCTTCTATCATTCCACTGTTGGAACCTGAGTCTCCTCTCAGAATGAGAGGGTTAAGGCCATAGTCTGTCACGCTGGCCAAGTGCGGGTTGGCAGTCTTCACACAACTTATAGAACAATTTT
>DWEJ01000709.1:0-15249 GCA_018245835.1 Mysoria sejanus stolli
TTAAGTCACTTATTTTGTACATGTCTTTATCGTATGACTATTTACAAACGAATCAAATTTCTTAATAGCTATGAAAAAATAGTATCATAATAATTCATATAAACATATAAAAAATAATTTTAGGGTCATAAAAAATTGTTTTGGTTTTTTGTTTCATTTTTACCCCACCTGACCCTACATATTTTAAGATCTCGTTTTTTACAGGAATAATAGAATATTATCGCTTGAATATTTTAGGCTAGGTGGGATGACGATCTGCGAAAGGCTGCAGGCAGAGGCAGGATGCGGCAAGCTGAGGACAGGGCGCGGTGGCGCTCTATGGGGAAGGCCTATGTCCAGCAGTGGACTAAGATAGGCTGATGATGATGATGATGATGATGATGATGAATATTTTAGAAAACAAAATGTTAGTTGTTCAACTTCTCAAAAGTATTTAGTGAGCATCAGAAATTTTAAATTGTACTAGTTTTAGGAAAGAAATAGCACCAAAACAGTGAGCTAAAATTAATACTACTAGCTCAAATTAAACTTTTCCTATAATTTTCAATAATTTATTGCATGGGTAGGTACTAGCTTTAAAGCTGTTTATGTTTACACGAACACGTCAATAGCCACTAATTGCAAACTCTCTTAAAAATAATTTACTCAATACGGACAAAACTTTGTTTCTTCTTAATGACATACTTCGTAAGAAAGTCAAGACATAAACTTACAATCTCATTTTTATGAAGCAAACAAAATAGCTAAATGTTAAACTTAATCGTATCTTAAATTGTACAATCTATCATCAAATTAAAAGTGCACTCAACACTACATGTATTTAAACTAAAACTAAAACATTCATGAAAAAATAAGAAGTCTAAGACTATTCAAATGCGGCTACCGTCTCAGTATATTGCAATTCATTACCATACAGATTGAATCGCTGTGGATGGTCCGAATACCGTTCATACTGAATGCGAATCGTTCGAAGTCTACTATAACATTTAATGTCAATAATGATTTAATAATATACTACAATTGCTCTTAGAAAATAGAAAACAGTAATGAAGTTTCCTTATTTTGGTATACAATAAAGAATATTTGTATTTATAGATACCATTTAGCTAAACCTGATTTTATTCCAAGACTATTCGTCCCATATTCCTATAGCTTAACGAATTGAAATTTGTGTGATTCCAATAGAACTTAAAATATATATATATATATATATTTTTATAACACAAGGTTAACAAATAGCTATTATGTTACATATAACGACTAACCTCATTTTCTGCAACTGGTTCACCTGTATCAGTCTTCGGGTCAAGTTTCAGAAGCGACTCATCAGTCATTGTTCCTTCATCCACTAAAATGTCTCTATTCTTCTTTCTAGAATGATTGATAAGGTCTGGTTTGTCAGTCCCCATAGCATTACTGGCATTTTCGTTGGAACAATTCTCCCTACCTAATTTTTTATCATCGTTTGTACGCGACTTATCCTCCCAACTTTTAATTTTAAAACATGATACAGATTTCTTATCTTCCTTCGCTTCGTCTCTGCTTTGTTTATATTCAATTTTGTCTTCATTTTTGTCGTGCTTTCTGTCTTTATTTGATTTCAGACGCTTTTTTTTCTTTCCGTCCCATTTGGCCTTCGCAGTTGGAGAATGTGTGCTGTCGTCACTAGCGGTTACACTATCTGCACAAACTGGATTCACTAAAATTTTCGTCGACTTAGCTTTTCTTTCTATTACTCTTAAGTTTAAAAGACTGCCCGTTGAATCAATAAAAGTTGGTGTGGAGGTCAGTGTCGGCAAGCTATCATTGGTACCTTCGCTTAATCGTCGACCCATTTTAGGCATTACTTTAATTGTCTTCATTACGTCCGAATTTCGAAGCTTGTTACTAGTTCCAAGTGGCCCCATAGTTATAGGTGGTCCTCCTCTGAATAATAATGCTGTTTCCGTAGGCTGACACACACAAGCTAGCATTTTCACCCATTCATCAACTTAACACTATTATCACACATATTACATGTTGTTTCACATTATCACTTAATTTACAAATAGCTAAAAATATGGATATGGCTGGAAATTGCAGTTTTTAATTAAGTTTTTTCTGAATGATCGTTGATTTCTAAACGTATACTTATATGTTAATTAATAACTAATTTATCTTGTGTTAAAGTAATAATAAGAAGAAAGATAATGAAAAACAGAGAGATATTGAATTTTGGGACGTACCTACATAGATAAGTGAATATGATACGGACATTTATCATGTACACGGTGCCCGGGAAACGTTCTAGATGATATTAAAGTTGAGGCAAGATGTGGAGACATATAGCGCATTGTTTTAAGTTGAACGGAGATAAACATCAGCGTAATATCTCTGATATTGTAATACCGAATAAATTGTTAAAGCAATTTACAACGACCGAGACAAACCGATAAAATTTTCAACAAATTATTCGTTTTTGTAAATCCTATTTTATAAGGCTGACTGATTATTGGCATCTTGAGCTATTAAATCGAACGGAAAAATACTTTACACACGTTTCAATTGTCAGACCATAATAGCCTGACATATTTGTCTAAAAGAAGAAAAAATTATAAGTATTGTGTTTCAATTTGAATTTAGCAGTACAAGTAGGAAGAAAAATATGTAATAATTGAAGACATTGGATCTACTCTGTCGGTGTTCAATGCGATAAATTATTTGGCAATATAATTGGCTAATGAACATTTAAATGGCAAATCGAAACAAAACAACATTATTATTATCAGCATTGTATTTTGTCATCATGATTCTCTTCATTGATGCATGTCGTACCTGACTTATTTGGTCAAGATAGGCGAATCCTGTTCTTCCTTGACGACACTCATAAATCAGTGTATTAGAACAATATTTGAAACTTTCATGCCGTAGACAGATATCTAAATTTAAAAACTCTTATGGTTGTTCCATACATAAACCGCTGAAAACTTTTCAACAGCACAACTCATGAACACTAGGAAGTAGCAGCTTCTCAACTTTCTACCGCCCGTACAGAAGTTACTTTATTCAACAAACCAAATACATTAACTAGAATAAATAAGTAACTTCTACAAAACGTCCATCCAAACATAAATACTTGTTTTACTCTAGAAACAGCAAATAGAATTGTCTTTATTCTATAAAAAATATATACAGATATTATTCCTTATAATATCTGTATATATTTTTTTGTATTACTGCAATGAAAGCTTTGTAAATAAGATGAGCAAAGGAATGTCGTAATATAGTTAAGTTATCAAAACTTATTTAAACAAAACAAAAACGTATTAATTACATAACATTATGCCACTTATCCTCGAAGAGGTAAGCAGACGACTATAGTAGGTACACGATTGCGATTTACCAGTCACGTCCCAATATGAAATTGGGGTTCAGTCGATAACTGATGTATCAATAGATTTTATATAAGTAATTGTCTATGTACATATTTACCTTTCAGTTATTTTAATAAATGACCAAAATCATATTCGTATTTTGAAATGACTTTCTTTTACACTAGCAAAAGCACAATCGGACGCAAATATTTCACTACCAACTTCCTCTCTAAGAGAGTCGTTTGCAGCTATGAAAACAATATTGTTCAAATGGAACTATGTATTTCTAGACAAATAGAAATGGCTTCATAGCTCAGAGAACGCTCGTAAGTAAGATTGAGGTCGACATCGGTCTATCGGAAGTAGCGTCGGATGCGAGGACGGGAAACTTTATTCCTTTCTATCTTCGGTTTCTAGTTCACTATCCTTCATTTATTGGTACAACGACATTATTAGCTATTATGTCATCTTTGATTAATATTTCACAAATGCACAAACCAGAAAATGCCCCTTTGAAGCTGAATATTCGTTACCTATCTTCGGATATTAAAACTGTTTATAATTGTTTCTGATTTGGCGATTAAAACTTAGACCATATAACTTCCACAAACCACGAAAATTTTGAAAAACTGATGGTGACCGGCAAAATGAATTGGTCGGATCAAGTATCTTAAGATGACAATTCACCAATCCATTAACCGAAACAGAAAGCGATCATGTACAAAGCCTACGTCGGAATCACGATCTCACTCAGGGAATATTATGTATTATGTATTGTATTATATATGTATGTAATATATATGTATGTTATATGTATGTATGTATATGTATATATGTATATGTATATGTATATGTAAAAAATTCTGTTAATTTGGAGACTAATCTTTTGCTGACAGATATGATTATATTTTAACCAGACTTCGGCCAAATAATCGATGTTGAAGATGCTTGTGTTAGCTTTTTGTCGTTTTGAAGAACAACTTGATCTTTATCGTCACAAGAGACACGGAGACTAGGTACATACATTATAGTGGACAATATTTAAATAAATAGATCGGGGTTAGCAAACACGGCCGGTGGCGCTGCGACCGTCGATAACGGATAGGATATGCCTATTGTCAGAGCTTGTTATTGTTAACGTTCTCGGAAATGATAAGGGATAATCGACTTTGTAACGACAACACGATGCCACTGATATTGTTGCTCCAAATACGTACCTTATACCTCCACATACATACACACATACATATCTTCACGCCGGGTCCCTCACGGGGTAGGCAGAGAGAACTGAGCACTGAGCACCTCCACGAGCTAACTTATGACATGTTAATACCTCCATACATTTTTTTTGTTTCTATATTGCACCATACTTTATGAAATAGGTCTCTGTAGTTACAAATTCTTCCTCTAGTAGAGATTTCGTTTAGTCACTTAAATTTTATATCACTTCATCAAATTGCCTCATGTATGTAATCGTTTGAATAATTAAAAACGCTGAACTAAATAGGATACTTTTGAAGTTTTGATTCAAGTTTTTCAAATAGGAATACGTACACATTGCGGACCATTTGTAAGCGTGGGTCAACAGAGGTTTAGTTTTTCAGGCATAAGAACACTCACAGTTCGAGTTAGAGGTTGGATTATCAAACCCACAGCAGTGTTAAGTAAGGGTTTTGCAGCGTATCTCAGGCGGCGTGTCCGATGAGGGTGACGTGAGACGTGTGGTGCACGCAGATGGCGTGCTGGAGACGTACGAGGAAGGCCGCGAGTGCGTCAACTGCGGCGCCAACAACACGCCGCTGTGGCGCCGCGACGCCACCGGCCACTACCTCTGCAACGCGTGCGGCCTCTACCACAAGATCAACGGTGTCAACCGCCCCCTCGTCAAGCCCAGCAAGAGGCTGGTAAGTCATGCCGACCCCTACAATAACGTTCTCTTTGCAAACAGGTGCGGATGCCGAGCTCCTCACCCGCTTCTATAAGGACGGCTCCGTGCAGAGATGGATGAGTGTCGAGGGCATGGCCAGGGGCATGAAGAAGGTGAGTCGGTGGCGTGTAGACTAGTGCATGCATGCCCCAACCGCCTCCACCTCGCACGTTCCTCTATTAATCTCTTTCGCGGCTTCCAAGGCTAGGGTACTACACGCTACCGCTCCCACTCGGTCGCTAAGCTCCTTCGGCACCGACTCGCGTTTCTTGGCTGTGCTCCCTCGTATCGGTGTCCGAGGTGACCCATCGTCCGCTGCGAGTGCAATCGCGAACGAACGTTCATCCACTTGGTATTGGGACGAGTTCGGAGCGCGATGACACCGCGCGATACGGACGAGTTTGAACCTTGTGCGCTCGCAGCGGGGAGTCGCGAGCCGGCGATGGGCTATCTCGGAGACACGTCGCATGAATATGTATTTTATAGCGGCAGGTAGCATCGTCCAATGGCGCGCGGCCCCGCCCGCTAGTAGCGACACTAGCGACCTCCATTGGACAATGGCACACACTGTACCGTCGCGAGCATGCGCATAAATACATCTTGTGCGTTATCGGCTACGTGTGTTGTTAGAATAGTTAACATGGTGACGGAAATTCGCTTATCGGTCTGTAAATTTACATTTTGCGATGTCCGCTATTTACTTCATTTAATTGTGGCCAATCTTTGCACCGCCAATTTTATTACCTATAGCTTTTAGAAATAATTTTCTCTTTTTATGTAGGTACTAGGACATTTTGATTAAATTGTGTAATGATTCAAGATTTTCTTCTAATTGGATTAAATTGTATTATTTGCTTGATTGATATTTACAACAATAAATTAGTCAACACTTCAAAGCAAAACCACATTCGTTGACGTCAAAACCAACGTCACTAAGACTAGGTTTCCTTAATTTGTGTTCAACGTTATATTTAACATTTAGAATCCTGTGTAAATATGAAATATCGTGTGATATCAAAGAATGTATGAGTTGTATCTAGTATGATGGAAATAAAAAAGATTCTATCATGATGTAGTAAGCATGAGCCTTTAACAAAGTATTTACAAATTTCATGTTATTTGTAACTGTATCTGCTTATTATTACTTCTGGTGCTGGCGAAACTTTCTTCCTTCTGTGACTCTTTACAGGTATCTAAAACATTACTGTTACTGTTTTTTCAATTATATTTTCATTATGTTAATCATATTTTAAGTAACACTAATTTCTTCATAATGGGTGTTGTAGCCTGCTTAGCTCTAGAAGCAGCATGCCTCCCTTGGTAGCAGCGTCAGAGCATATTGACCGAGATGCACCACTTTAACTGGATACAGTCAGGCTTGAAATGAACCGGACGCCCCGATTTCCCGTGACGAACCTGAAACGGCACCGCTGTAGTTAGGTTGACGGTAATGTTAACGTCATCACGTTGACGATAATGTTAACGTTATCACGTTGACGGTAACAGCATTGTTATATTGACGATAACAGCACTATCACGTTGACGATAACAGCATTGTCACGTTGACTGTAACGTTAACCTTCTCAAGTTGACGGCAACGTTGAGACGCTGACGTCAGTTATTATGACGGTAACGGCAAGGGCGGTGTTACAGTCGGCTGCGCGGCGGCACGGACAGAGCTGCACCAACTGCGGCTCGCGCAACACCACGCTTTGGCGTCGCAACAACGACGGCGAGCCCGTGTGCAACGCTTGCGGACTCTACTACAAGCTGCACGGCATTAATCGGTAAACACACATTTCTAACACTAACTCATCACCCTGGCCCAATCCACTGGACATAGGACTCGCGAAAGATGGTTGCCCGTAACCCCATTCCTGGGATAACCCTCATGGGTTAGGAATCACGAATCACAGCTTCTCGCATCGTTTAAACTACTGCCTGTCTGCTCCCAGGACATTACCATTTCTGACACTAAATTAATATAACAATAAAATCGCCTCGAACTGCTGTACCTTTCAAGAAGACTCCTGCTACTTTGATGAATTTTCCTAGTGTATAAAATATCAACGAGGTGCTTATTAATATATAGTAGATAGATTCCTATTAATAGATTTAGATTAGGTATATCACATTTAATCTTCTCAATGGGCCGTGAGTCGTGAGGGCGTGAGTGAAGTCGATTCAGGAGCCTTATTTAATGACCAAAGTGTACGATATGTATCTGATCAAAGAGTTACAGACTTCATGGATTCTGTTTGGCGGGACGTCACTCTATAACAAAGTGTTTCCATAATACCTGCCTAATATTTATTGCAATTTTCCTTGAATAATATATAAACGTAACGTAAATTCACGCCTGTAATCACCGAAGAGGTAGGCAGAGGAATGCAGTACACTCCCACCTTTCACCGGTTACGTTTACATCCCACTATGGAATAGATGGTGAGCCTATTGCCATGGATCGGGCACATATTCAGACACCGAACCACTACTAGAAAATCTAAATTAGAAAATTTTTGTAGTGTTCGACCTGGGATTCGAACCCTGGACCTCCCGATTGACAGTCGCAGTTGCAACCAACACGACCAACGAGGGAATAATATGTATTATCCATTATTTACGAACTATATTGACTACGTTTGTTTACTAACAAAGAGACTAAAATACCGTTCTATTGTTTGTTAGGTTCATTAATTTACATTGTTTTATAACTATATTGATTTATGTTTACATAGTTTTATAATTTTAAAAATTTATCGTTTCAGACCACTAGCTATGAGGAAAGATGGTATCCAAACACGGAAGCGTAAGCCCAAGAAATCAGCCAACGGCGCGAAACCCAACCAGGAGTCCAGCAAAAAAGATGACCACAGCTCGCCTGGTATAGATGGTAAGTACTCAACAGAAATAGTCTAGTAGGCGATAATCTATGAGATGATACATTAGCCGTTTTGCACCTATTGCCTACTTTAATTACTAGTAAACAGTTTTATTAAGAATAATGTACCTAATGCTTACTTATAAATATCCATAAAATACATTATGTATTTTAATGCATTAAGGGTGTACGAAGCGTGATATAATGTAGAAAGACGGAGGAGACGAATCCTAGTCATTACTTCATGGCGCAAAATGTATACAAATATATTATTAAATTAATTTATTTCAAATCAAGTGAAAACTTTAATACTTATATGACAAATGCTATCAAGATTCACTTTATTTGTTATATCACGTACGTAAAATTAATAAAATGCTTCATTAATTACATTTTTTATGAATAAAAGATTTCAATAGAAGTGTTAAGGTATTACCTACTTAATAGTAGGTAATACTAAGCATTTTAATTCCATAATTTCTGAATTGAAGTCACATGGGTAGCGATCAACATAAATTCGTGTGAATTAATTTACCGAAGGCCCTATTGCATTGAATAATTTACAGAAAGCAAACCGAGCATAGCCGAGGTGCCTTTACCATTAACGTCGTCAATGAGCCACGCGGGAAAGCCGTCGCGCGACTCGCACATGGCCGCCGCCAACGGGCCGCAATACCCGATCAGCTCGTCGAGTGTGAGCGGCGTGGGTGTGGGCGTGGGCGGCGGCAACAGCTTCCTCTCCAACCCATCGCTGTTCAACATCAAGAGCGAGCCGAGCGCGGCAGCCGGCTACGAGGGCTACGCGCCGCACTCGGTGGCCGCGCCCTACCACTCGCATCAGCACTACCTACACGCGCTGCAGGTAACTCGCCCTTATAATTGCTTAGTTTTTGCTTAGACCTCAACACTAAGCTCATATAGGATTGCAATTGTAATGATCGCTCGTTTAATTTGAATTTTAAAGTATTAAAATATTTATATGTCAGCTATTTTTATACATATAAAAACTCCACGTAGAATATTCATAGCCAGGAAAATTGAGTTAACAGTTTTTATAGTACGAGTATTTTAGTAGAGCAGTTTCGCAAAATAGGACAGTAAAAACTCGAAAACAGAGTTATTTAAAAAGTAATAAAAGCAAGTCAAACCTTTAATATATTCTCGACAATTTAAAAAGGTGTGTTGGGTCAAATTCCAGTTTAAAATTTTAAAATATGTTTTCAGTATGGTCTAAGCAATGGCGACGAGGAGGAAGGCAGTGGATTTCTACACCAACGCAATGTGACGGCTCACGCCAAGCTCATGGCATCCACGTAGCACCCGGCTTGGGTGCACCCGCAGGCTCCATGATGCCGCCCTGGTAGTTACGACCCTACTCCAGCGTCAACCACTAAGTCTTCACGCAGCGAGTACAGAAGCGCTCGGAACAGTGAAGCCACCTCTACAATACATACCCGGGAACTTTAAAATGAAGCGTTCATTAAAGGTTTAAGGGTGTTTAGTCCTATTTGTGATTTAAGTTTCATATAACTAACAGTATGTACGATACAAAATCAATAATTATGGAAGACATAAGTGACTCAGAATAGTCAGAATCATTTCAAATGTGTGGTCTAAAAAGGTAATATGTCATTTTCTGTTTAATATAAAAGTGAAATGAGAACCAACATACCTATTAGTGTATTATTAAATAAAACAGCAGACGATACACTAAAATATACCTAAAGCGACTCAGATCGCATTAAAACAGCTCGTAAGTCCAAAATGTTGACTGGACTCTCAGCGATGTAATGAAAAGATTGTAGATACTATATTTAAACATAGTGTATTATGTGTTATAATTTTTCAGTTACGAAAGCATATGGTATATCTTGTATGCAATAGCATTGCAATGTTTGTTACTGACACATTTGCAGGACTGTCGTACTAATACAATACAAAAGATTGTTCTTAAAAAAATCGGTCAGCTTCGATTTCTGTGTGTATTGTTCATTCGATGTATGTTATAGATATACATATATTGGACCGACCGACCGATCGAGTGGATGGAGTTGCGCTGATTAGGGGAGGCCTTTGTCCAGCAGTGGACATCAAGAGGCTGACGATGATTAATCGATCGAGGACGGTCTATGGTCTACGGTCGACCGCGTCAGATTGACGACTTCACCACATCGTTCGACCTGTCTTTGTCTGTCACTGGAGTACTGACCTGCTCGAGTGTGCCTTACAAGTCCCGCAGTTGTTAAAGTCATCGGGGACGTAAAATGGGCCACAACCAACGTTTCTTCGTTAATGGCGCCAGGAATATCACTCGATCTCTGTGTATATTCGTTTCGCTGCATTTAGGTACAAGGTAGGTAGCTCTACGTAATACGCTAATTAAATACCTACTTATGTAAATAATTACATACATATGGTATGTTACGACTGAATAGTTGTCGGTTTTGTATGATATTGTGGTATAGCTAAATTTTAATTCGCCATAGCTTAACTACTAAATTGTTAAAGTAATGAATTTAATTAATAGATAAGTATTGTTACGTCACGTAGACAGATAGGCGTGAGATGTTTAGAATAATTGTTTCTCATCTAGAATTATTGAAAAGTTCCTTCGCTGTTGTATTCATTGTTAACTGATAGATTTCAATAAATCATAGTTATACAGTATTTTGAATGCACTAGAAATGTTTGTGTCAGTAGACGAAAGCCGTATTGGCAAACAACCTTCATGTATTGTGAACATATTTTACGAAGCGTCAAAGCTAATGTATTACCCATTCTAGTTTACAGATCACTTTCTCCCTTCGGGTTTTAATTTCCCTCATTTCATTTATTGATCACAAATAATAAACAGTTATTGCATGTTGAAGTAATTTACAGCCTCGCAGAATATCGTTCAGACATTTACTATTGCCGCTTGCAGTCAGCACCGTATCAACAAAAACACATTTGGCATAAATTTCTGCGGCCAATTTCAAAGTGAATCCAGTTTATCTTCCAACATATTTTAATATTGCATTGTGTTTTTCAGCCCATTTTCGTAAGGGTTCGTACAAGTTATGACATAATATTTTAACATAATTTACATCTAATAAGAATATCTGGAACTGGTGTCTTTCAACCAGACGAGGAGGTTCTGTGCGAACCGTCGCAACGCTATCGATGTGATTTTCTAATGACAATCGTTTCACAAGAGGACTAGTTATATTAGTTTAAGTAAATAAATGGCATTTATAATAGCTGTAAATAGTAGGTAGTATTAAAGAAAAATACATATATTCATTATTGACGATTTAATGTAACAACAAATAATTATATAGATACATATTGGCAATAACGATCTCTATGTACATCAAGCGGAATTATGAAAAATTTAAATGTACAAAATCCTGTAATGTTACTATGAAATACATATCTGAGCACATAATACTTACATCTTTATGTTATTACTAGCTGTGCCTGCAGCTTCGCCCACATGGAAATAAGTTTGTCTCCCGTTTTCCCAACATTTCCCTTCACTGCTCTGCTCCTATTGATTGTAGCATGATGAAAAGTATACTATAACCAGCTCAGTAGTATGAAAAATAATTGTACCAAGTTTTGTTAAAATCCGTCGAGTAGTTTTTGTTTTTATAACGGTTATACAGACAGATAGACAAAACGAACGAACGAACTCGATCGAACAAAGTAAGTTATCGAATCGCTAATCATCAAGATCGTAATCGAAATGAACTTTATAATCAATATTTATAACATCTATTTTATACAAAATTTATTTCGGAACATTTTTGTCCGTAACCTTCTGGCATCATATGACAATATTTTTAATGTCGGTACCTTTAACCTTTTGTTTCATTTATACATGGTTCCGTATCTCAATAATTATGTGCATATATACATATTTGTTTTCTAAAGTATTATTTAAAATCGCTCGGGGTAAGTTACATTTAAGGTTTTGCCCCAAGATTTTGATTTTGCCATTGGTTCACCTATTCAACTTCTTCTCATTGATAACTTTATGAGGTGTTTCGTCTCCACCTTTGGAATTGATGGCGAATAAGTGATTAACGTAATAAACAAACTCAGCTAACCCCTTTTGACTTTGGCTGGGTCTAGTAGGGAAAAATTCGAATTTATTATGTATATGTAACCTTAAAGGAAATAATGAAATTTCTAATGAAGTTACAAGTCACCTGAAATTGACACGCACCTTCGCAATATGAAAATAATGTTTGTTCATGGTTCATTTCATCAATCACTTATGCAAGTCACAGGTTTTTTATCAAATATCTGAAAAAACTACGGTGAGGTTAGTCTAAGCTTAATTTGTCTGTTTTGAACTTTAAAAAGGTCCATTTGAGATAAAAGCTCGACATAATGTAACAATATACATTATGTCATGTTTACCAGCTGGACCTGATGAAACAGTACTGCACCGCTGGGACTCACAGGGAACGCCCGAGTTGTAATCACTCATAATCGAGATTGTGTCTACGATAGTAATCGCCGAGAGCGCTAATGCTATACTATTTGTCTTTCGCGACCAAATGTATTTCCTGTTCGGCTTTCATTTTTATTTTTTGTATCGCCTCAATAACAAGATCCACAGCCTAAAAATTGCAAAATCTCTAATTTAGATTTTTTAACCATCTATAACAAATCCAATTTAAACCTAAAATAAATGTATATCTATCATGTATTTGTAGAAAGATCCGTGAAAATTCCAATTGTCCTAAGGAAAAGATAAGTAATCTTCAATGTGTTTTTTTGTACACTTGTCTATTTACTAAATAAGTATATTCCTCATTTAATTTTAGTTTCATTCCAATAAAATAACAAAAACCGGCTCATACTTCGCGAATTCATTAGGCAACTGAGGATAAAATGTGTAAATGACAATTGACTCACTGCGTTGAAAATAAAGACGTCAGCGTTTCAGCGTTACACCATAACGTTACGCAAGCCATTCAACACTCAGCCGCAACATAATAAGACGGAAATTGGCTTGTCAGGCTCGAGTAACGATAGAGACTTCTATAGCCATTGTAGATGATTCGTCAAATTTTGTAACGGTATTCATAAAACAGTGAACAGCGAAACGAAGTGCGTTGCGAAATTCACATTCGCATACTTCAATGTTGAATTTATCAGCCGCCACAAGAATGTGTTTTGTAATAAAGACGTGACCAGTTTAAAGACGACGGCACACGCTGAACATTGTCCGTACAATCAACGTACACCAACAGACGTGACTAATTCGGTCATACTTTAGCTGCACATCGCATAAATTGTCTAACAGTTAATTATTTTCCGTCTTAATTAAGGCTACAGCTCCCAATTGATGTCTAGCATGTAAAGTTTTTCCAAGAGCCTGTGCGCTGTCCACAGCCGCTGTAGTTGGCGAAGGTGGTGACCAGTTAGTAATCCTTCCTACTCGTATTTAATGTTATGTTTGTATATGGAACGTGGTCCCGCCATGACGCTTCGCGTGCACCTATCGACCTACATTCTAAAAGTGTAAATCTTATATCACTGACATTTTTACAATGAGAAGTAATTGGTGCGGTCGGTGACGGCTGCCTTGATTCTTACAATACTCTTGCCTACGCCGCCAATAAAAAGTGAATTGACTGGAACAAAAAAGATAATGGGATTGCAAAAATCCACGGCACGAGTTGGAGGCGTTCAACTAGAAGACATTAAACATTTTTTTTTCTTTGTTTTACATTGAAAACTCCTCGTTTGCCCAAGTCCCAAACCTTTTCAATAAATTTAAAAAATATTTTTTCTACTTATGAATATACTTTGAAGTATATTCATTGGCAGTATCTAATCAGGTAAGCAGATTTATTGCAGTTGGGATTAACAATCAAGTTTAATTTATTGATTGCGATTTATATGCTAGTCACGTATAAAATTCTTATGAGATATTTATAAATGGTGCTCATGATTCATCTTATTGCAGGTATTCTCTTTGCGTTGGATGATCTTACTCATCAAGTGCATATATGTGCAGGAGTAGGTGGACGTGCGGCAGCTTACTTTTTATCGCCTCACATAAAATCCTTTATTATATATTTGCGAGTCAACTTTTCAATTTCTTCGTCGTATCACGCTTATAACTCTAAAGTAAAATCGGAAAGTGTACATTTCATTCGATAACCTGGTTTCTATTCACAATTTGGTACAAACACTAAAATTAATTACTTATTGCATACACAACAACACTTATTTATATGGTTAGCCTGACACCCGAGCCTACCGATGGCAAGTGGTCGGTGTGATCTATAAATATTAGCAACTTATGAACTTCGGAGACGGCCCTTGTTGAGCTTTTTTTTTTGAACCTTTGTCATACTCCTTCAGGAATATCTTCTTCTTCGTCGAGCCGACAGCTGATCGTGAGTGATCAGCCACCGTGGTGAACGACTAGTCGCAATGTCCAGGGTGCGCCGGGTAGTATATGATCATAGTCGATCAGAGTTTTCGTCGTTCGGAGAGGCACCTTTCATGCACCCTTTACTTATTGATAATCTAGAAACATGGAATTTGTAAGATTAATTTTAATGTTACAAATGTTGTTGATACTTATTACTTACTACTTAGTTATTTAACTGCCTTGTTAATCGTGTTCGTTGCAAGCGCGACAGCCGATCGTGAGGTCTTTGGTTCAAATCTCGGGTCGGGCTCTATTGGATTTTCTAAGACTCCTTAGTAGTGGGTAGTGGACTGCATATGTACCTATTGGGTAGCAATAGGCTCACCACCCATTCCATGGTGAAACGTGGGAGAATGCCTCCTCTGTCTACTACGTCGGGGATTAGAGGTGCAATGTTTCATTATTGATACTTAAATTTACTTTGAACCCTTGTCTTTTTCATAGATCCTCGAAATCGAAATCGACCTTTTATCGTTTTACTGTTGGAACATTGGTCTCCTCTCATAATGAGAGGGTTAAGGCCATAGTCTGCTACGCTGGCCAAGTGCGGGTTGGCAGGTGTCTTAGAGAACTTTTTTTTGAGAACTCAAGGTGTGCAGGTTTCCTCACGATGTTTTCCTTCACCGTAATAGCAAGTGATATTTAAACT
>DWEJ01000710.1:0-15243 GCA_018245835.1 Mysoria sejanus stolli
TCGGAGTCTGGATATGTGCCCGATAGATGGCGATAGGCTCACCACCTATTCTATAGTGGGACGTAAAAACGTATGCGTTGAGACGTGGGAGGGTTCTGCATTCCTCTGCCTACCTCTTCGGGGATTACAGGCGTGAAGATAAAAAAAAAATATTATTTATCTTTAAATTTTAAACGAAAGTTGTTTTCACATTTGTCCTTTAAATAAAAATGAGATATCAGTCGTAAATTATACGCGTTCCAAATTGTCAGAACGCGACGTACTAGGACATTAAAAAAAAATCGCTATAGAACAGCGTAATCAATTAGGTATTCATTGTATCACTAAATTAGCCCCGTTCACAATTATATCTTCAGTACCAAAAAAATATAACATCACGCTTACATTACGGTTTTACAAGCATCGTTCCTCGTGTTTATATACATATAGAGTAGGTACCTACCTACTGAACTATTTGCAACTTTATATTGACCCTAAAACTCCTTTCTACAAACGGAAAGATAAACAGTTTAAGTGTGGTAACAATGATTATGATAAAAATCCGTGAACTGCAATGAAGACTGCTAGCCCATTCGACATATAACACACTCACACATGCTCAATGAAAGACTCTAGCCCTATTTGGTGTTTAGGTAAGAACCCAGTAACACTTAAAACATCAGGTCGTCTATATGAAGGCTGTTAGCTATTTCTATAACTTACCAGCTCTCAAAGCATCCATAGGCACACTGGGATACGGTATCGAGTAGGGGTACCCTTCCTTCCTCAGTGTTTTCGGTTTCCTCCGGGGCCTGTACTTGTAGTCCGGGTGCTCCTTCATATGCATGGCGCGGAGGCGCTTGGCCTCGTCAATGAAGGGACGCTTCTCGTCCTCGCTGAGGAGTTTCCATTCGGCTCCTATGGGGAAACATTACAGCAATATGTAAAATTATTTTTCACTTAAATTAGGAATAAATTAAAAAATTAAAACGGTATATTTTTGAAAAGAAGAAAGAATTAAAATTTGTAGTACCTATGTGAGTTTTGTACTAACATCAATATGTGTTGGGTAAAATTATTGTTTTTGACCTATAAATACTAATTATACTCCATAACATCATCAACAACCTATTGCAGTCCACTGCTGGACATTGAGGGTTTATGCCCACAATCCCCACGTTGGGCATGCGGGTTGGGGATCGCAGAGTACAGTTTCTCGCATCATCTACGTTGCTACCCAAAGGTGTCCAGGGCATTTAGCAGTGCCTAGGTAGGAGGCGACGTGCCGTGAGCTGCCATCGCCGGGTGTAGTCGCCTTTTACGACACCCTGTATTCCGGTATGGGGGCATACTCCATTTAATACCAGTAAAATCGAAATAACTAAACTACAGATAAACTTATTGTAACCAAAAGTAATGTTCCCAATACAAAAGTGTATTCTCAATTTTTCAAATCAACTAAAAGAATGCCAACGTCCACAAATGGTCGCCAGTGGAAATAAAAAATTAATCATAACAAGTAAAATAGTATCATGTATCAGGACAAAACATTTATAGAGAGCCGAACAAAAGAGTGCCTCGAGCCAAGAAAAGTATTTCACAAAACTAATCAAAAAGATTCAGCGGCAAGAAAGAGACAGAAAGTCGGTTCCAATATTGTATTTTAGAAACGTAATAATGACGGAACAAAAATCAAATATCCCAAAATGGTATTTATTCCAGATACAAGAAAGACATTGTAACCAAAAAATAAAAGATCACTGGAGAATACAGACAACGGCTTTGTTTAGCGAAACAAATGTTTATAATAAACTATTATGACAGAGGCAACGAGAGAAAAGTAATTTGCTCTAACCATCCCTCATTGCGTAGACAAAGGCTTTGAATCGATACAATATAATCGAAGGCACGAACGACCTGTCTCCCAGCTCGATTCAAGAGACCAACCCTTTGTCTCCCCCCATTTATAGAAGGCTGTATTCATCGCATCGATACCGTGGAGGGGCGCCACCGGCCATTGAAACAGACAAGACAATCCTGATTCAGGCGGGCATAAAAGCGAAAACAATGTCGCCAACATAGAAAGGAACAATCCGGCCGGAGGACCAACTGTTCTCTCGCTCACACACTCGTCTATTCACCGGGTAGAGAGGGATGGACACAACAATGGCGGAAAGCGCCGCCTAATGACGAATTTGCGCTTTTCATTCCGCTACAGAAGTTTTTCCCGGCTCCTCATTATTGTGTCGATACTTCGGGGAGGGTACTCCCTTTTGTCGGTGGAATGATAAGGATCTTGTACTTGCCAATAATACGTAACTCCAACGTACTGATCACAGATGAAAGCCGAAGATTTATCTTGTACAACTCTGATGTAATTTCCTCAAAAACCAGTTTTCTATTAAGAATTTTTATGCAAGCAATGTTCGCGTTCCTAAATTGATATAAATAAATACATATTCATCGTTCTCTTCAACATCGATTGCGAGGTAAATATTTATCTGTTTCTCATCTGCATCATACATTTAACGTCTTGTTACTCAATTTCTAATGCTAATGCACACTTCAAGTAATTCGTCATGTGTCATTTGAACAACAAACTGAAACAAAGCGACATTACGATCAATAAATGCAGTTCAATTCCACATGCATTCGTATTGAACAAAAGGGCGAACGAACGCTAAAGCAGGTCCTTTCAGAACAGTGTCCTACTGTATAAATAAGCCTCGCAATTTCCCGTTTTCCAGCAACAACACAGTGTCACTCTGCGCCATTCTCTGAGCTCGGTTTCGCTGTCATTGTGCGGCACAATGCTCCTGTGTCGTCAACTTGTAGACATGACAGACGCCAAGAATTTTTCCCTAGTATTGTTCCAACGACAACAGAGCTACATAATGGTAATGCAAATAACGTCTTAATGACATTGAATGATATGAATTAACATGAGCCGTGTTTGTCTGTGGCGTAACTCTTGCTCATGTTTGTTCTAGTCAATTCCTTGCACTATGTATCTATTTATGTGGAACATAGACAAGGAAAAAATGAGATGCAAGTTTATTCATATTTTTTTTATACATTGTAGATTAAGGTCTTAAACATCTTACTTTAATATACGTCATATTATTATCTTTTCCTTTATCATCTCAGTTGTTTTTACCTTGAAAAAGAGAATTTGGCATCTATCTTATATCCCATCTAAGTTTGATCTCAATTGGAAACATTTACACAGAAACTACCGTAGCTGGTGTGTATGAAAAAAAATTAATGTAATCGAAGCAATGTCTGTCTGTAAAAATAGAAGTGTGTGACACCCGGTGCTTTTTGTCTACCCCGTGAAGGACCTAGCATGACAATATTATAATAATAACACTTTACTTTTACAGAGCAAGTACCGAATGAATAATAGTAACTTCCAAAATTATAAATAATGGCAGCTTAAATACTAAGATTGCCTTGCTTGCCACGTATGTTCATTCAGGTTCCACCTCGAATGGGAACAAACAATGCAAAGATCTTTACGGCACGGCTGTAGGTGTAGTTTCGTCCTTATGCGAATGTCAGATATCACTACTACAGAAAGGAATTATATTCAAATACACGATCAATACATGAAATGTATACAGTTCCAACTACCATTATAGCCGGCCGAAGTCTTCTAGCCTTGAATAGTCATTAGTAAGGAATTTTGTAGTTCAGTAAGCACCTTGGCTGAAAACGTGGTTATGTTGAACTACTTTCCAATCATGGCTCTCTAATGGAGGAAGCTTCGAGCTTAGTGGACCATGCAGTAACAGTGTGGGTTCCAACTCAAGCAACGGTTATTTGAAAGCAACCACCGCGACTGATGGATTCGTAAGTAAACAAAGCAATTTTACGCTTAATTGTAGTTAATCAGATAGAGAAAGCTTCATTTAGAGTTAAACTTCGAGGCGAGTTTTCTATAACTCGTAGTTATTGAACCGGGAATCGTTGCCGTCACAACCCGGTATGTTACAATCTGTCCCAGGCATCTTAAGTTTTCACAAAACACCATTCATTAACGCTCCATCACAAAAAGACAAAAACAATAGAGACGCATTTTGTCACCATTAAAGAGCAGACACGAATAATTGAGTTAAAATTATTTGGAAAAAAAATACTACCCCCAGTGTTATTTTCATTTTAATTAACAATCAGCTATCGACGCGTGCCGCCAGTGTTGCCACTCTGCAATAATTATTTCCTATAGCCGCTCGTCTAAACAATGCTAGCGTTGGCAACATTGAATAATGGTTGTTCGGTTTGAATGGGAGTAGGTATCGGGTAAACGTTGGATTGTTGTGGAATTTTCTCGACACACATCGGTACATATGTTTGATCGTGTGTGCTTAATCGCAGCAGTGAACTTGGTATTGGATTCAAGAACTCTGAAGCCATTATAATGTAGAAATTTAACATGTAAGAAAGTCCTACATTACTTTATTTTCTGAAGAGGAGACTCAATCCTGCAACAAACAGACAGTTTAATTCCTAGTACTGTTCAAAGTCATTTGCTTGTGTCCATCGGTGGTGATAGCCACTTTTATCTGTTGCTTGCTTTTTTCTTTCTATTTACACTTTAAAATATAATATCGTAGAGCTAAATTTGATCTCTTGGTGAGTGTCAATATGCTTAGCTTAGTTAAATGGTGTATTGTCTGATGGGTCAGTCGGAATCAGAAGTTTACGAAACCAGTGTGCATATATTAAGAGACTGAAGCGGGGCAAGTCTGTAAGAAGAGAGATATTTGGTATCCTTTGCTCTCTGCCTACCTAGTAAGGGACCTGGCGTGATATACATGTATAAATGTCGACATATTGCAAGGAAAATATAATTCTCGTTGTCATATCGCCGGCCTAGAACATTTCTACCGACTATCTTTATCTGCGTAGACAGAGTAATGCAGCATAGTCACTCGGCACGATAGCTCGCGTATGAAAACGAGAGAAAACGCGCAGCCGACGCTGTCGCAGCCGACACTGACTTAGCCGACGCAACCGACGACCGTCAGCGTCAGCGTCAGGGCGAACGTTAGGACATTAGCGACGCTTCACATTACGCACCTTTGTGAGCGTCAATCGCGTACAAAACGCGAGACAAAAAACAAACGGTGTATGTAACACACTCGCGTCGGCACAATGCCGCCAGTTACAAAGGACCTTCCTCTCTGCGTTGTATTAAAACGGCCATTGTGTTCGGAATCGGACGAAAATGCTCTTCATTACTCTGAAAGCTTGTGTGCCACGGTACAATGGTGGGTGGGGGGTTGGAGGGGGGACAGCGACAAAGCCGAAGGAGGGCCCCACCCTTTCGTCCGGAAAATTGAAATGGTAAGACGTTATTTAGGTCATGATTTTATTAAATCTTAATAGATTCTTTTTTTGGGTTGGTTTCTTTTTTCGGGTGAATGAATGCGGGGTGTTTTGTTAAATGTGATGTACGCTATTGATGTACGCTAAGACGGCTAGCGCCCACGATGTTATATTGTTTGACATACATGTCTATAAAAGATTAATTCTAACCAACGGAGACACTTCAAAAACTAAATGTTATTATTATTATAAAAGAAAGAATTTAAATATATGAAAGGGAGTTAGTAAAGAAGGACAATTAATAGGTATAATGATTTGATTTTTTTTGTAATAGGTCGCATTTCAAAAGTAGATAGTACATACTAACACTGCAGTGTCCCAAATAAAACTTATGAAACATCGAAGAACCGTGATTAACCAGGTAGTCAAATGGTTAGTCATTCTGACGGTTGATTGCCGTAGGTTTCATTCCTACGCAGGATAAAAAGAATATGCGACAACATTTCTTGTTTGTGTGACCGGTTTTAAAATTAAGTTATGTTTATCTGTTTGTTGAAACCCATAGTATATACAAGTGTACCTTAATTTGAGATTATATGACCGTGTATGAAATTAGCCGAAGACACACAACAGCTAACAGTAACACATCAGCTAGTGAATTGTAAAAGAGCCTTATCGAAATGAAAGCAGTTCAGAAGAGTCTACAGGTAATAGACATCATGCATTAAAGAAGCCTGACCGAGCGGCGACTAGGTAAGTCTGATCAAGGACGAACATACGAGTATACCGCCCAGCGCACCCTGGACACGGAGACATTGTTTGATCCCTGATCCCTCAGAATCAGCTATCGACTCAACGAAGATAAAAATTCCTATACTGGTAATCATGAGCCCAGTCACAGGTGTGTCTTCATAATATGATGGACTATCGTTTGTTTACGATCCCACCTAATCAAAAGTGCGGATGCGTCCTAAGATGGAGCTCGCATGCCTAGAAAAAGACACCATTACTTTAAACAGTCCTAGGTTATAAATCCAGAAACACGCCAGGATAATCGAATCCTTGGCCGTTCGAATAAGTCGATTATAAGAGAAAAATACTGGAGGTGTAGCCGAGAGGGACATGAAGATAAGAAATCGGCAAAGACCTAATCAGCCTTGCGATTAACCTTCTAACGTGTAGCAGTGATGCTCCAATAACTATGAAACAAAACCTCTTTTAGATAGACTTACGTAAGAAACTAGATAGATTCAGATAGAGCATCCATCTTTATGCAGGTTCTTTGTTAACCACCCGTTTGAGATTCGCTGAGTTGGAAGAGCATTGTGCAATTATCTAGCACTTTAAATAAATGCTGCCGTATATGGTTGTATTGTTTTCACCGAGCTACGCTACAGCAAAGCTATATACGATTAATTATGTTTTTCTTGAGCAACGTATAGGTACTGTTTTTTTGTATTGTCATCATCAGCTTGACTGGGTCCACTGCTGGATACCTAGGCATTTCTTTTTGCCTCCGCTAATGATCGTTCCCTCTTTTCGCCTACAATGTTCCCCCCCCGGTACCCCCCCCGCTTCTCGAAATACTATCTTTTTTTTAATTAAACGATCTTTGTTAAAATGGTTATTTGACTTTTATGGCAGCAGTGCGCATATTTCTTTGGATTTTTTACTTCAGCAAAACGGTCTAAGCAATGTAGTGTGAGTAAATTGAATGTGAAGTTTGATGCATCAGAAGTGTCCAGGGTGCTGTTAGTAAGCAATAGGTTTTGGATACTTATGTAGTGGCGCTAAGGATGTTGGGAAAAAACACAAATAATTAATCTTTACTGATTTGTTTTCAAAAATAGCAGTTTATCAGTGAACAATCTCAGACTTAAATTTATTTGTAGGGTCATTTTATTTTTTGGTTTTATCTAATAGATAGATAAAAATTATTAATTAACAGTTAAGCACGTTTAAATAGGCCTAATTTAAGCAGCGCACTTATGTATATTTTTTAAATATTTATTAATATAATATTTCATGTTATTAAATGCCGTTTGAGAGGTATGTTTATTTACGGTTGTATTATTTTACACATTTAAATATAGTTTTGTCCAACGCCCGTCGGTCCGGTGAATTGTGCCGAGAGAAATATAGAAAAACGTACAAAGAACGACACAAAGCGATCGCCAAACGAAACGACGTCGTCGTCGTCGTCGACCCGCCGCGGCGATAACTTTCGATCCGGAACAAAACATTAAAAACGAATAATGTCTCACAGCATTATTCTCATTTTACAAAACTAAAAACGTTCAAGCGGAAAATATGCAAAGAGAAAAGCGCGGTTGATTTTTTCATTTCACGATGCAGGCCGGGGACCAGTCACAATATCGCCGTCGACACAAAAGGCGGTAGTAATTAAACAACGGTGCATAGAGGGCGCTGTTCGTGAACAACAACGGTGGAGGAGCGCGGCAACAATACGTTAACAAGAGTATTTTTGTTGCGTGCCCCTGACAGTGGGACGAGGCCTGCCGGTGCGCGATAAGCCCTCCCTATGTTTAAGTATACGACTTACATAACCCGGTACATAGTGGAAACAGTAACACACCTTGTTAGCTGAAATGCGTTCCGCGTTTTACACTGACGAGGTGTTTCAGTCAAGTGCGAGGTTTAACATTCATAAAATCAGAAAAGAAACGTGATAACTTTGCGCCTGTTTACATTCAGCCATGTAGGTATACTAAAGAATATGTTTATATTAAATTATGTTCAGTCCTTCACATAGTCTTTTCATAATGTTCATTTACAAAAATAACTTTATTAACTCGTTTTTTTTAATAATAAACATCTCTTGACGTAATATTGAAGGAAAGCATCGTGAAGAAATCTTAGAGTAAGACGTGTGGGCTGCCGAAACCACTCTTAGCCAGCCTATATATTCTATTAGTCTAAGAAATGACGATGATGAGGATATTCATAAGTAGACGAATAGCATATGAGCCACAACTTTTTCATTTCTATGGAATATTGTAACTAATTTTAGATAATAATAGACTGTTTCCTACCAAAACACTATAGTCGAATTGGTCCACTGCTACAGTATGAAGGCTTAAAAATAAAATAAAAAAAACAAGTCATCCTCAACACCAGAGATATACAGCACAGTTTAAATCTACTGAAATTCTCATACCTTAACTAAAGTTATAGTATTGTGTAACTAAGCACTAAAAGTGAAACAGTTCTGACATCAATTTAGTCGTTTTCTTCCAAATGGTTTATTTATTGCTATTAATGTTATATTATGCATGGCCTCTTATGGAATAGATAGAGGGCATATAATATTACAGGCGGTTTCACTCGAAACCAATAGATCATACCATACAAATTTTCATCGTAGACCGTCAAAGATTGGATCTCACTACTGGCGTGTATGGTCGTAATTGTACAATATAAGTAAAAATGTAACATGACACCTACAATCTCTGAAGAGGTAGGCAATAAAAAAGGTGTGAGACTGCTATATTCTCGACATCACTTCATTAATCACGAGTTGAGATCAAAAGTAACCGCAATATACCCATATTTATTGATAATAAAATGAATTAAAAGTATGGTAAATCGTAATAATCATTTCGTATGAGTTCTTTTTCATAACAGGTTCGAAAGTCCAATACCGATATCGAAATGATAATATCATTTTATCTAGCCTAACGAAATTCAAGGCCTATTAAAACGTTAAATTCAATTTGCACTATAATTCTAACACCAACCAAGCTGTATACACATTTTTTACGAGTTCACAATTTTTCTACACCTATCTCGAGAACAGTTACAATCGATTTGATGTCGGTTTGCTTTGCCTAGTAACCAAATTAAATTGGAATCTGCACTAGCCACAATACTCACAGCAGTATGGTCTAGACTTGGCATCGAATAGCCGCGATGCGTGCGGAATTCGACAAACAAAAAAAAAGTCCATTACAAATTAATTCAGCGTCCATCAAAATAAAAGATCATTTACGAAGCCGGCTCCCGTGCTAGTCGGCCGAAATAGTGCGTCATTCCATCACTGGCACATTATAGTCCGCTTTAATAGAAACCTTATACACAATGCTTCAGTTATTTGGGCCGGGCGTACACACTGCCGTCTAAAAAAGCTGACTTTTGTGGAAGCACAACGGGGTTCTTTACACGATTATAAACGGGCCCGCCATTGGACATGGCTTCCACAACATCGGATAATAACCAATGGCAGACAGCACCGCTGGTTTAATTACTGTGGCGCAAAAAATAGGGCGAGCGAAACAGAAATAAAGAGGTAAAAAAACTCGGAAAAAGTTGTCTACATAAGGCGGGCGAGGAAAATCGCCGTAAATTGGATTCGAAGCGACATATGGTATGTAACAGATGAGTTTCAGTGAGAGACGGTTCAGAGGACGATATTAATGGTTTTATTGAGGGCCATGTGAAATTAATGGTGCCGGTTACTATAGATGCCCATATAATTAGTGCATGACCGTACAAAATTAACATCTCGTTTTATTAAAAGAAAAGTTACCTATATTTGGTAAAAGATTTTAAAATTTTCGTCTATTCCGATAGTTATAATTTACTCGTAATGGTGAGTGTACACATTCCTCTGCATACCTCTTGGGGGATTACAGACATGTTACTTTTTTATAATGCAATCATTACTATCCCTCAGTCTCTTGGCAGAAATTTTAGGATCTAAAGTTACTGTTTTCTAATACAAATAACTTGACTACTTAATCGTTATTTACTTGTTCGTACATTCAAAGCATTGTTAATGTTATAAATTATTAGCGAATTACATTTCAATCTCTTATATAAGACAAATGAATGAACTATTATTCTATTCAATTCAAAAGCTAACAAGCTCGAAGTATCACGTGAAAAGGAAAGATAGAAGCAATGTATGCAGGAAACTACCTAGTAAAAATTTTTGAAAAATTCATAAACTTGTTATAGAAAAAAAATTAAAAACCTTATTTAAATTTCCAGAATATTCAGAAATCTTGAAGTTTTTTAATGTCTAAAATTAATGAAAATAATACAACTACACCAGATATGGTAAAATTTCACAAATTATAATATAATGGCTTTATACATCGCGAATCTGTCATTTAATCAACAGCTCCAAACCTCGAAGTTTCTCAGAATACAGAAACTAACCGAAAATTAGCAAGTCCATCATCTCTCCTGCTAGGGTTGCATCGATAAATGAAAACCAATTACAGCAACTACAATATACCGCCCCACCTTTAATTAATATTAACTACGGAGCAACGCCCCTAACAGTTGGCTCAGGGTAATGCATCAGACAGTGAACACAAACACCACAGTTCAACACACGGGCGGTGAGAATGGTTAATATAAAGAAAACTTTTTGCTTAAATGAACTTTGATTTGTACTAAATACTAAATTAATAATTATAAATTATAGTCAGAAGTCTCCGAAACCGGCGTGAATGTATGAAAAGAGTTATGAATGTGGAGGAGGCGCGGCAGGTCTGTAAGGATAGGATATTTGGTACTCAGTGCTCTCTGCCTACCCCGTGAGGAACCCGGCGTGAAGATATGTATTGTCCGCTCGCACTTGGTCAAACACTTGGTGATGAGACGTGTCCAGCCATGGAACAATAAAAAACTCTATGATGATAATTATGACAATGATGAACAAATAACACAACTATATTGACAATTAACAGCTTGATTTTCGGAAATAAATCTCTTTATTTCTTAAAAAGCATATAACACTGTAACTCTCTCATACTTTGTATCAACAGTCGTGTTAAGCAGAGGAGCAACTAGTAACGCCATCTATTGAACGGCGTGGTAAGTATTTATCCTAAATTGATTCTTTATCAATAAATTACAAATTTCGAACAATTATTTCTCATTTAGTTCTTTCTTGACATAAATATACTAGTCGTACGTTATCATGTATCTAACATAATAAATATCGTAACTTCACGCCTGTAATCCCCGAAGAGGTAGGCAGAGGAATGCAGAACATTCCCAAGTTTCACCAGTTACGTTTAAGTGCCACTATGGAATAGGTGGTGAGCCTATTGCCATAATAACTATAATCAGTAGTATTAGAAATTTAAAGTTAGCATTATGAACTTTGTCTAGAATTTATTAAAAATTTATGACAATTGCACCTTTGAATACTTACATATTCATTGTATATTCAATTCATTTCATAATTCAATAAATTCAACGCACAACTCACAACGTCTTGTTCAATGTTATTATATATTTTATACTTATATAGTTACCCCCATATTTTTGTGAAATAACGCTCTAAAAATTTTCAATTACCTACTTTTTATAAGGATAGAATTAAGTAAATCACTTTTAGGTATACGTAGGTAAGTCGTAGCACCTTTACTGGAGATATAAAAAATTGACATTTACAACTACGATAACATCAAAATAGCGAGTTAATGAAACAACAAAGACCCACAAAGGAAAGATATTAAAATTAACGACGACAATAGAAGCGCAGTCGTTTAAGGTTTATTATTTTTATAATAACTTCACAGCGAAAACAATACAGGTAATAAAAATTCTAGGAACCCGTACTAAAGTTGCCGTGCGGCACTCTCTGTGTCCAAATCCGGTATTACTGAAACAATGTCTGGTGTATATATTAACTGTAGTTAATTGTCGTACAGTAATACCTTTTGTACACTATAAAAGTATTACACCAGGTATTTGGCTCAAAAGTAGTGCGCGCGCGCATTGTGTATGATTCTTGAGGAAACAAAAAAAAATAATTTTTTTCCACTTTTATCGACACAAAATATTCTTATTAACCGCCATTTCCAATTTATTCTCGTCCACTGTTGGACATAGGCCTTCCGAGTGGCACGACACTGGGCTTCACCTTCAAATCTTCGTCTTATTTTAGGTTGCAGCGAAGACAGAAAGTCACTCAACCTAACTGCAATGTTCCACAATACGGTAGCAAAAGCGTCGTCCCCACTAATACTCTAAAGATAACATGAATGTACAACATTTGTCAAAATCCTCTTAGACGTCGATCATTTTAAATATTAGCCGTACGATGGCTTTTATGATTGGTACGGTAACAGGACAGAATACTGAAGACATGACTGTTTTCTCTCTGGCTCTACAAGAATTTATGTGTTCAATAATTGTTCTGTATATCAGAAAATTCGTTTAATTCGAGCGTATCATTTTACAGTTAACAAGAACAGGTTAAAGGTGTTAGTTCCGTTTTTGTTAGGCCGCATTGTAACATACTGCTTTTTGTTTTAATATGAGAAATCACCCGGCATGCGGCTGGCTTAGGTTGTAAAATTGACTGACACTTGATCAAGAAGACTGCCCAGCAGTGATCTAAGATGGGCTACTTACGATGATAATGTTCATTGTAAACGCTAAGGATATAACGGTGTCTGATTAGGGCGTAATGATATAATAATGATAAACCAAAATTAAATTAACCAAGAGCAATAGTACTCTATATATCAAGATGTGACGAACGCAAATCCCTTTTTAAATCAATCAAACCCTTTACTACACAGAACATTACGTAAATGGCGGTGGCGGTTTAAAATTACTTTATGTATTCTAACTGCAGCACTTGATAAACCAATTTCCACACAAAGTATTTACAGTTAAACACTCGACGTGTTTATTTAAATCGCAAAATGATGATCCCAATAAACGTTTTGTTTATGGTCGCAAACAAATTGGAAACACTTAAAAATGAGCAGAGAACTTGATCGCAGAGCGATGCTCGGGCACGAAAAAATGGAGAATCGCTACAAAATATCTATTCGCTATCTTTGCACGTGAAACTATGTTTAATTTACAGGATGTTGGGTAACCATAATGATCTTCGTATTGAATACAAATACACCTCTTGGTTAGTGATCCAAAAGACAAGGATCGTTCTGGCAGCGAGCCCTTTAGGGCCATGGTTCGGATAAACGAGCAAAGTAATTAGGTACGTAGGCACCGAACGATGAATAATATTATAACGCATATAAACACAACGCCCACCTAATTACTTACTCCTTGCCACCATCATAATGACGTCTCATGTCACAATGATCTGCCACTGAGGTGCCGGCTCTCTCTAACACTATGCTAGCGACAGAGACGGAAAATGAAAAGCTAGTTAGTCTTCGCTGCGTTCGCATTGAACACAATGGAGGTCGCAGCCTTATTCGCCCTATCTTCCTATTTTAATTTACTCAAATTTCCCTTGACACCTCTCTCGACATACTACTTATTAAAGTTTTTTCTGCGCCCGGTTGCAAGGTTTCGCGGCGCGCGTGTACGTATTTTCCAAGTTTCGTAAACAATTTTTTTTCGCGTAAAGAAATTTCACACGTCGTAATGATGCCTGCGTTCTTTGTTCGCGTCACGAATGTTAATTTCAAAATACATATATATATATGTGAATACACAAAATGTGGGCACACGAGCTTGGTGGATGGTCTTAATTTTATGCTGGATTCCAAAGTTAGAGGAAGTAGATATTACAAACAAAACTCGTTCTACTTAAAATATTTTTATTTAAATATCTAGAATATATTACAAATGTTGATATGTACTTACACTGTATATGGTTGAAATTCCAAATGCCCCGAAAGAACTGATGTTTATTTCGAACGCAGAGATGAATTTCGAAAATAGGTTAATCTTTACAAATAGTCACAATTATTTTGATAGTGTATTTATAACGAAAAGACTTCAAACGATCCAAAACTAAAAATAATATGCCTATTTCAAAATTAATCGAAAATAATTCTATGGATATTTTAATTATATTTTATCATAATTTCATACCGACTTTGAATGTGTGTTAGGCAGAATGCACCGACGTCTCATGTGTCTTAAGTTAGACTAGAACTCGGTCGAACTTTTATCAACATTCTTTTTATCATTCCATTGACACCGGTCTCCTCTTAGAACGAGAAGTGTTAAGGCTAAGGTCTTAGGTAAGACAATGATCTGCTACGGTCGAAATTCTTGGATTTTCAAATAAGCAAGCATAAACTAAGGTAACCCCTTACAAGATCAAAACAAGTCATATAAATCTGTTTTAGTTTCAAATAGGACGAATGTCCTATCCGTAACCAACGCAAATGCGTTACTCCTTAGGTTTAAATAAACAAGAATGTTCTATATCTTGGTACCTTTAAATTCATTTAACCCATCACATATTTCGTAACGTTACTCTCAGCCGTTTTACATAAACATCAACAGGAGTTTATCTCATTCAGCGATCAAACGCTGTTTAACTCACCGGTGGCGCTGGCCCCCTCCTACACGGGGGGAGGAGCTATTATTTTTCAGCAAGAATGCACTCAGTTAATGGGCCCCAATGATAATACTCATTGTGGGGCGGCCGTCTCGCGTACGGCAATCTGTATAATGTACCTACTCATTGTTTCAGCGAAAATTCCGATTTATTACTTTTTTAATATTATCCAATTATCGTAATGTGACATGCAGGTACGCGCGGCGGAGTTACATGCGACGAGCGCGGTGATACCCGCGGAGATAGGTACTTGTGTTGTTGAATGTTCATAGAAAATTGGTACCTTCATGTACGAGTAAACTCCTTGATTCGTAAACAATCGATGGTCTACTTAAGAGTGACATTATGACACTTGTAGCTAACTGATATTTCCTAAAACAATGTGTGTTTTGGAACGTGGAAAGCATGGAGATAGAAAAATATATTTTTGCCGAGAAGTACGATACAAATTATATTCAATGTAATAAAATTCACCGTTACATTTTATTTAATATGAAAAACTTTAAAACTCAATATTATCTACAAATAACTGCAGATCAATGAACACTTACTTTCAAGAGACTATTTTACTTGTTTACTTTATAAATATACATATGAACAATCTACGTGTCTATGCAGAT
>DWEJ01000711.1:0-15241 GCA_018245835.1 Mysoria sejanus stolli
GGAGAATGCCACTAGGCATTAAGTCCGCCCTTTGTATTGCCTAATGGTGTACAATAAAGAATAAATAAATAAATAAACAAGAAGAATGAGATCAAACGGGGTAAATTTAAAAATAAAAAATCTCACAAATATTTACCATAAGGAAAACTTATCAAACGTTGTTCATTTCATGACTAACGGTCATTTACACGCTTAATAACCTTTTCAATAACTTTAAACATCCTCCATACGGTTATGTAAATCAATATCACAGATGTCAAAGTATTATTTTCAATAAATATACCTGTCAAAAACACCAAACTCAATTAGTTAATTAACTAAAGTTCTAAAATTTCTGAAATATGATATTATTTTTTTAAATCGACATACAAAACGAGTTCGGTGTTTTTAATTATGAAAAAAAAACCACTCAAGCGAGTCACGAGTGATGATACGATAAAAATATGCAATATTCGATTATGTAAATTGAAACGATAATGACGTAACTTCCTCAGCTAAAGCTCGAATAACCGAAACGTGTAACCGAGCGTGTTTCTTGTGGAATCTTATGGCAGTTGCGCAGTAAACTGACATTTGAGAGATATACATATACCTAATTTAAATCCATTACAGCATTTACGTTTAATAAGCGATTAGGGAAGATGCATGTATGCACGGCTTTCATGACAAAGTGTGAAATTTTTATATTGTTCTATTGTACCCCAAGTACTTACGAAGTAGACAAATATCCATAAAACCAATTTCAAGTTTCCGGCGAATCTTTTCAACAATTAAATAAAATTCATTTCAAGCCGTATCGTGTTTCAACGTGACAGGTGGCATGTCTCTACAATAATGGTAGAACTCTGGGTGTAATTACGCGTAGCGTTTCTTGATAACGCCCTTGTAACGATTTGACGAAACCTCAGCACCTACGTACATAGATACAAGATGCTGATGCAACTCCTAGCTGATTACGGCACATCGCGATGTACAGAACTACATACCTACATATATTTTTATGAAACAAAAACGAATCTAGCACACGTTTAACATAATTGTACAACATGCAACCGGTGCTGGATATTATTAATAGATGAAAAATAAACTATTTTAAAATTAATACGCAATTCAAATTTGGAATTCGCTTATACAGAGACATTGAACGTCTTAGACAGCCAGAGACAAGGTTATGAGCAATTCACAAACGAAAATAATTAAAATATAATTAATGAATGACAGATAACATTAAGCATTAACGAAATTAACAGAGCGAATACAATGTGAAATAACTGAACCATAAAACAGCGGATTTGATGAAATATTTATTCATATTCAATATTTCCTATTTATCTATCAGTATGAATTGAATAAAACAGATACTATAATGTGTTAGAGCTTACAGTAAAAAACAACAATAAACAAGAAAAATAATAATAATAATACTTGGTGCAACCTCTCACACTGCCACCTGAACCTAACGTTAGCCTCAATAGAGGTGTTATGGTTCCCAGACGGTTGATAAAGTCCAATTTTAATATTTACTTGCATAGAAAGCTTTTACACTCGGACACAGAAAAAATATTCTGCTCATCACACAAATATTTACGCTAGGTGGGAATCGAACCCATGAACCCCGGCGCTACAGTCAGGTAATAAACTACAACTATAATTATAATCATATCGGAAGCGCACTACGCTTCCTTGCCTTCCCTTTCAGGAAATATGGGCGTGATGTTACGTCTATTTATATTCATATACATATATAAAGACAGAATATAATTCTGAGTACTGTCAAACAATGCTGTTGATTCTTAAAAGTCATACGAATTCTAATTTAAATGCGTGGGTTATGCGATTATGTAGCATGTGGCGAACTACTGTTGCTCAGGAGAATGTGTATTGCTACGATGCTACATATTTAAATATAATCACGTACGCATACTCATTTTTGATAGACTTGTAGTATGATTCCTAGCAAAGAAAGTACGGTTTTATTAAAGCTGCCCCTATATCACACGATGCATAAATATCTCAAGAGAAAATTGTTATTTTAATTTTGTTTAACGCTTTTAAGTATATAACGATAATTTGAGGTTATTTAGGTGCTACAAAGCTTTGGTTTTTCTGTTTGTTCAATGTAGCCTAGTATTGAGGGCATATCAGTAGAAAAAGCGATGTCCAACTTAAGATCAATTGTCTGATGGTGTTTACGTGCGCAGCCGGCCTGCCTCGTCACGTGTAGGGGACCGTGTTGGTCGCCAGCATATTTTTTGATTGGCGCAATAAGCCGGCATGCGCTGAGCTTCAATTGGAAGATTGCTACCCCAACGTGTGGGAAGACGTCAATCCTTGCCCTCAGCCCGCCGAGGATATCCTTCCAGAAAATAACTCAGCCAACAATCACATAAATTATGACCATTACCCGTCCCCTACATCGTGTGCATACGGTATTACCGACGCGGTGATAAATTATTCTAAGATACAGAATCTCTGGAATATTCGACGCGGCTGTACGGAGGATAGCATAAATAAATTAAATGTAATCAGACGCGAATCGACGATCCGATACGGATGGAGTGCAGAGGCAATGGCCGCAGTATCTCATCTCTTATAGATGGGAACCAGTTTTGCAAACTTGATGAACGCTTTTATTTTTTTACTCTTATTATTTACAATGCCTTTAGGGCTGCTCTAACAAGCGTCCGCTGTGGCTACGGGGTGATTGTACGATTTTTTGCCGGCAATTACATCAACCGAATTTGGAGATTTTAATGACATGTACATTTATAGCTACCATCTTTTTTAACGTTTATTATTGTTACAACTTTATTGTTTAATCGCTTCGTATTTATCTGTGGTGGTTTGTTACTAGTTTCAATTTATTACAAGTTTAAATTTATTAAAGAGAATAAACTCGTTTTTTTATATCGTCTAGCATAAGGACTTAAATTTAAAGTATTAACTTTGTCTTTATTTTTGCCCATCAACCCTAAAGCAGAGATGAAGCGAATGAGAATAAATTTAAAAAACGTAAAAGGACGTTGATTATACCATGCAAGAACTGCCCTGGCGTGTAATAACCGGCAACCGGTGAGATCGTATTATGAAATTCTCATTACGTATTGAAGTCGAAAATGTTCAGACATTAACATAAAAAAACGCTTATGTAATATTGGTAAAACAGTTCTTTTGTGAAAAGCTTAACGCGACTGAATATGTTATAATTTGAATAAAAACTTCAACTTAATCACAAACTTGTTGCATTTTCGTGTAAGTTTACGACAAATAGAATTTAATAATAAAAAAAGGTTGCGCATTTTATTATATAATATTCATTTAAAATAACATCGTTACTGAAACGAAGTAAACGTAAAACCGACGACGCTTTATAGGTACATTTATTTTAACAATGAACCATTCATACAATGGTGTATTTGCATTCTAGTTGGCGATTCCATTCAATGAGCCAATTAAAATTCAGATAATGTTGTATGGACGTCTGGCGGATCATCCATATTTGTATAGCGCGTTTCGCATCCTGCCTAACTGCGCACACGCTAGGAAGTGTCCATCATGCGTCGCCTTACTCTCACATATAATACATTTAACTGGCTATCTTTCACCGTTAATCAAATTTCACATAATTTTACCTACAAATGAATAATGCATGTGGAAAAAAATACAGCAGGTCTGTAAGGATCGATATTTGTTACTCAGTGCTCTCTAGCTACCCTGTGTTACCTGTGTCAGGGACCTAGCGTGTTCAAATATGCATAATAATTTACCAACACAACACACTGCACGACGTATGTTATTGACAATAATAGATTACCCGAGGTAATAGCAGGTTGTATTAAAAGATTATCCTCGCCGTGGTTGCAATCTATTTGTAGTGCGGCGCCAGACCGCATTCCAACAGGACCTGGGATATCGAATTAATGTCCCACCTTCGGCTAGACGCAAGTTATAAATAGACACTAACGAGGTCCACGACCTAAGTGTTATTGAGAAATAGAAAAAGTATTCTCGTATCGATGGAGCGCATATAAATAAACATATTCTATTTACATTATCTTATAAGCAAAGAGACTTCTTTGAAACCCGATGATAAATTTATATTGATAAAAAACATAAAACACGTTGAAGATCGACAATTTAGATAGCTTGGCGACAAATAGACATAAACTTTCCACTCTGTTTCATAGCCCACTTTCACAAATAGTTTACATCCTACTTACGATAACAACTTGCAATCGATGTTGCTACAAGATAGGCATATCGGCCCCCAGCATATCAAGCCCTTAGATGATTCAGCCTTAATAGGAAAATTGCTGCGAATCGTTAAAGCCGGCCGGCTCTGCGCGTAACATTGGCCTTACCTATCTCACGACTTGCAGACGTGCATTCGAATGTAAAATAATCTTGCCGTCATTATTCAAACCACTAATTACATAATTTTTGGTTTTACAGGATGAAGGTCTTAATACTTTGCATGGCCTTTGCGGCTGTGAGCCTGGCAATGCCTGTCGCTGAGGACAAATCGGAAGTACCTGCTGCACCTGCACCCGTGCCTGAACTTAAAGTAGATCAAAAATCTGAAGCCGTGGCTCAGACTGCCATCGAAGAAAAGAAACCTGAGCAAGTGCCTGAAGTAAAAGCTGACAAGCCTAAAGAACCAGAAGCAAAAAGTACTCCTGTCGAAAAGGCTCCTGAAGTTAAGGAACCTGAATCATCAGTAGCGGCAACGCTAGAAACTAAAAAGGATGATATTCTTGAATCAAAATCTGCTGCTCCCGTTATTGCTGATCTAAAACCAGAAGAAAACAAACAATCTGAAGCCAAACCGGAAGAGAAGAAAGAAGAACTTAAGCCGGAAGCTAAGGCTGTGGAAGAACCCAAGCCAGAACTAACGCAAGCCAAAGTGGAAGAAGTGAAAAACGAGCCCGCTGTTAAATCATCTGTTCCTGATGAGGCTATTGATGTTGTTAGTGCCGTAAAAGTCCCTGCTGCAGTAGCTGATGATGTCGTAGATCCCGCTGCTATCAACCCTGTGGCTGAGACACAACCTGTCATATCTGCAAAGAGCGCAAATCCAGTTCCTGAAGAAAAGAAGGAAGACATTCCTGTACCTGAAGCTGCATCTCCTAAATCTGATAAACCCGAAGACAGCAAACCGGTAGAGATCAAAACCGATGAGAAAAAATCTGAAGTCGCTGCTGCTACTGTTTCTGCTGAAGCCTCTAGTTCTGTAAAGTCTGCTGAAGCTGGTATCGCGGCAACTGATGATGCTCTTAGAGTAGTCCGTGACACTATCGATGAAAAGCAAGCTGCATCTGCTGAGCCCCAAAAACAAGAAGCCCCCAAAGTCGAGGCGAAATCAGCTGAACCTGCACCAGCCGCAGATGTTCCTACAGATGAGAAAAAGGAACAACCCGCCAAGGAAGCCAAATCAAATGAACCAGTCGAATCGAAGGAAGTTAAAGAAGTAAAAGAAGCTAAAGATGCACCAATTGCTCCTTCACAGCCCATTGAAGCGGTAAAATCTAGCGAAGACAAGCCCGAAATAAAAACTGAAGAACAACCAGTGAACGACGCGCCCGCAGCCAAAGACAGCTCGGAAGAGAGCGGCGAGAGCAACGAAAAGAAGGACGAGAGCGGGGAAAAGGACTCTTCAGAAGAGAGCGCAGAGAAAGTTTCCAAGTCTTAGATTAGTTTGAAGGTAGCGTTCGGCGGCAGGCGTGTGTCGACACACGCCCTCGACACGCGCCCCCCGCCTGGCCGGTTGAACCGTTTCGCGGTAGATGGTGTTTGTGATGCATTTCTATGTGAGTGAATGGCGAGAGCTTGGCCGACCGCAATCCCGATTTTCCCGACTATTCACTAGTTCTAGAGACTTATTTAAATAGTGGAAAATAAAAACCGTACGTTGTAATTATTAATTTTCGAAGTAAATTATCGAATTTCTGGTACTATAAGTAATAAATACGTTTTTTAAAATAACCTTGTAGTTTCATTGTGATAAAGATGGTTATAAGTTTTGACAGATAATTGCAAAAACATTTCTTAGTTAAATTACTGACGTGAACATTCATTACTTTAATTATTAATCCTAAAGGGATTAATGATTAAAGTGCTCATGCTTAAGATATTCTTTTTAATTTGATAATTATTTCTTATTATTTACATACACAGACACCACTAAAATATTCGACAAACTGCTTTTGTAGCATTACACTTAGCGTGCTCATCATTATAGATTATTAAAATATAATTTTAAGAAATAAACACATCATTAAGTACACCGTTACACATGCTTTTCTGTAATTATTAGTATTGTTGTGATGTAGTATTTTAATTATACTGAATAATAGCACGTATAATCACTATCAACGAAATTTGAAATGGTAACTAAGCGACATTTACTTTTTTATATAGCTTTATTATCTTTACATGAAATATTTCTGACATTTTGAAAATATAGGCCAACTAATGTTTAAAAAAATCACTTTAAGTATAAGAAACCTAGAATTGGTGGCTTTAACTTAGAATTAATCGGTGAACGTGAGAGTGTACTACACTTTTATTCTTACCTCTTCAGGGACTACAGGCATGATGTTAAGTGTGAAACGTACAAATTCAAATTCAAATTCTTTTATATTATAAGGTTTTGTGCGCCCCTCAGGCTATGGTAGACCGAAAAAAACTCCCAGCACTTTTAAATCATAAAATTTAATAAAACTAGCCATGTTGCAGTATGGCTATAGTTTGATAATGAGCACACGTGACAGCCAACGTGTGTGTCAATATCAGCCTACTGTCATCTGCTTACAACTTAGTTACATATCTATAACACGGTGAGTTTAAAGACAGCCTGGATAGCCTGACATTTAAATAGTCCTTGGTTTCATAATAAACTTACAATACAACTGTTCCTTGTTCATGTTTATAGACTCACGAAAACAAATTCCCTATTAGAACAAGACGCTTAAAAACACTCATCTAAAGTTGGAAGATTTCAAACGCTTAATAAAAACAAGGGTTATCTTGCCGTAACGGCCCAAACCAATCGACTTTTAAATTTTGTAGTCATCTATGCGAGTTGGAGCCTTAAGTTCGAGGAAATATGAGTAAGACTCTTACTTGAGCGTTCTGTTTATTATTTAAAATACTACCATAATAACTTCCTACCTAAAGTAATAATGAGATGTTTTAATACTATCGAGAAATAATTTCGCATCTTGTAACAAAAATGTGTCCACAGCATCAAATAGTGTTTATCATGACAAACCAACAGGTCGCCTAATAAACATCATCGTTATCATCATAGGCCTATTGTAATCCACAGCTGGACATAACACGCCCATATAAAACATAATTAGTAGTAAATAAATGGAACTATTTTGGAAATCTCCACACACAGTTCTTATTAAGCAACCGCACTTGCTACCCTATCTCAACGAGCCAGTTAAGTCTAAGTTAAGTCGACTGGCCCGTTGATGCAGAGATTAGTGAACCTGACCGTTGCGCCGGGGGTCGTGGGTTCGATTGCCACCCAGAATAAATATTTGTATGATGAGCACAAGTATTTGTTCTATATCTAGGTGTAAAAAAATATACCTATATAAATATATATTTATATGTATATATGTAGTGTATCAGCTGTCTCGTTACCATAACACAAGCTCTCTTGACGCTTAGTTTGGGGATCAGATGGCCGTGTGTGGAGATAGATATTTATAATAATCATATTTGATCCCGACCGTGATTCGGCCACAGCGACTGGGATCAAACTATTAAGAACTGAGATTGAGATTGGGATCAAACTATTAAGAACTGAGATTGAGATTGGGATCAAACTATTAAGAACTTAGATTGAGATTGGGATCAAACTATTAAGAACTGAGATTGAGATTGGGATCAAACTATTAAGAACTGAGATTGATATTGGGATCAAACTATCAAAAGCTCTTCCGTGGCGACGTACCCTATACGAACTGCAAATGGGCGACCACACTCGCTGCAAGTCAGCACACCGACGTGGTTGTAAGTAATGGCCACAGGTGGTCGAGCCTTGAGCTCATCTCGTTTAGCATGGAGCTCATTTCGTCGTCTCGCTTCAAACTCGGAACACTTTTGTGTGCACGGTATGTCTCCACGGTGCCCGATCGGTTGCCATCGTCTGCCAATGGGCCGAATCCAGGTCGCAACGTTTCACATGTGACGCTTAAGCACATCTTTACAACGCTAAAATTGGCCGCCCTGTTTCTGCTTGCCAATTTGCAGTTCGGAATAGACGATGCGCCTCGCTACTCTTAGTTAAATACCATCAAACTAAAAAATTACTACTATAAAAAAGAATACTTTTTGAACTGAATAGAATAATTAATTTAAGAAAAAAATTTAAAAATAATAAAAATATATATGAACAATCTGTTTACATTTCGATATCTGTCTACACAACTTCGAATAAAATATTGCTAATAAATATCGATATTTCTAAATGATAATATCGATATATTATTATAAACAACCTTGCTGTCGTGTACATAAAGTATTTTATAAACATGTTTAAGTCAGATGTGGTTTTGGATAAAATAACCTATATACTTAACCTAAATACTACCGTATAACATGCTAAAATAATTAAGAAATACAAACCTCCCCAGTCAGCATATAGCAGACGACCACTCCGAGCGACCACCAGTCCGCTGCATGGCCGTACGGCTGACGGCTCAGCACCTCAGGAGCTAGAACAACAGATCAAGAAATTATAGACATTAATATTTAGACGTACTTAAGTATTACTGATAGTGTAACGTAACTTCTTGTTATTGTTAACTAATTATTATTCCAATACACGATATACCTTCACATGGTTAGTGGGAACAAACAACCTTCGTTAGGTTGAAGCACCCCGAGGCGTCAGATTTCAATCTTTACACACAAACAAAAAAAACCTTGGGTTACTTAATAAGCAAAAGGAATAGAATTTAATTCATATATTCAGGTTAAACACGATATACGACTGATAATTTTAGCCGCCTACAGCCCCCTTCGATAATGTCAAAATCCTAATTTTGTTATTAAATGGATGGATGTTATCTGTGACAATTTTTTAAGAGTAATTTAATTAAAAAAAAGCTAATTCTTGTGCTTCCCTAAAGACCCAAACTATTTCTATACCAAACGTCGATACTTTATAATAATAGAGATAATAATATCTTAGGACATCCCCACACACGGCCATCTGTCCGAAAGTAAGCGTCAAGAGAGCTTGTGGTATGGTAACCAGACGGCTGATAAACTACATATATGCATATAAATATATATTTAAATAGATTTTTTTTTACACCCATACACAGAACAAATACCTATGCTCATCACACAAATATTTATTCTGAGTGGGAATCGAACCCACGACCCCCGGCGCAACAGTCAGGTTCACTAACCGCTGCACCAACGGGCCAGTCAAATCCAATGAAATCCAATTTTATCATTTTACATTTAAATTACAAAGAACAAAATAAATTTAAATGGCATTACTAAAATAACAGCAAATGGTTCGTTTGGTTGGTTGTTCAGTGTAAAAAATATTTATTAAAAAGGGTTTAACCAATATTTTTTGCTTAAACATCACAACTTTGAATTTAAAAAAAATCACTGAAAGTTATTCTATACTGTATAAAAACGCAGAATGGTATTTGTTGTAAAATTATGTTACACTATCAAGAGCAAAAAATAGACATATTTCATTCATACTTCATGTGCTACACGCAACATCCATTGCTCCTTACATACTGAAGCTGAACACTTGATAAATATAGTAAATAAAAAACATAATTACTTTCAATTGAGGACAGTCTTCTTGCAGTGGAGCACACGAGTAGAACAACTTGCTTGAGAACATCATAGAACATGTAGCAATACGTCATTAGGTTTATTTGTATTAAAGCTCAATGTGAATACGTATTTTGTGTAAGTGGAAATGTAATTTACCCGCAGATACTCAAATAATATCAGCTCTTTGTAAAAACGGCGAGGTGAAAACGACGAAAAACAAATCAGAAAAACACAATAATATTAATACTTCATCATTTTATTCACATATTTATATAAATTATCACAAGACTAAGAATTCTGTTTTTATATTAACTCATACATCACAACATATATATCCTTCGTCGGTTCGTCATACTCTCTAATAAATCAACAATCATCATACAATCTAGACGTTAAAATATACATATATCTAAATCATTTCACAAATAAGGCCATAGTGAGTCGTGTACGATAATAATTTACAACGTTGTTCACAAAACATATTTAAAACGACTTTAAAACGAGGCACAGATTAAATACAACACACTGTATCCCATCATATTATAACAAACGAGCGCATAAAGGATTTAAGGCATTGCTGATATGAACGATACGTTCGTTTTTTTTTAAATTAACCCGACAACGTTTTTGTTAATCGGGACAGGCGGTTCACGAGAATATTTTCGGTTTTCTTCCGTTTGATCTGCACATTTGAACAAAGTGTCAGTCGTAGACAAATTATAGTATTCCATGACATCTGTCAAATGAACATATTTCATTTTTTTTTTTCAATAATGATAGAATTGTAACGTATATTTAAGAAAATAATGTTGGATTTCTATTATAAAAAATTTGCAAGCTGTGGATATTTTTGTGTCAATTTTACAATTCAATAAAAACTTAAGTTAACTGAACTGAGTAACATATGATCAATCATATGAGTAAAAGGGAAAATATGACCAACCTGAAGACGATGTATTATCATAAAAAAATACCTAAGCCACATATTGTCACGAATTAGAATGTTCTAACTGAATCAACATCGTATGTACAGCCTCATCTTTGGTGACAAAAAAATGTAATTCTGATAAATATAGGTACAAAATAGGAAACTATCCTCCAATCGAGATGCAAAACACTAAAGCTAGTCACATAATGAGGTAGGAAAGTAAATAATTAGAAGTTCAATTATGGATGGACTCATTTACCGTCCGGTAAAAAAATTGGTAAAGCGTTCGTTGGACCATCACCGCATTAAGGTCGTCACAAACGGAACTATAATATATATAATATATACTGTGCTATAACATACATTGTAGCATTCTACCACAGACGGTAGCTGTGCTATAATATATATAATTGCGATCTTTGTCTGAGCAATATATGTCTTACTATACCAAGATAAGTCTTGCTGTATGTGTTCACAAATTTCAAACACGAGATATATATTGTAGCTACGCCCGAGCTTTACTATAGAATATATATTGTAATGGAACTTAAATATTTCTGTAATATATAATATAGCTCCAACTGTGGGGACCTTTACATAGATACATATTCTGCCGAATCTTCGACCAACCACACGACATACAAATGAAACGACAAAATATCGATAGCAGGCAATGTCGATGCTAAAATGAGTTAAGAACACTGCAAAGTCACAACATAACACGAAGAGTAGTTCGCGAATAGAAGTGAAATATACGCGATTATAATTTGACACTATTACTAGTATACGTCTATATTATACTTAACTCTATAACACTTTCCATGCACCAAGTCTATACTACGGTATTCTCACAAGGCAACATCGATCGCTACACGATCCATGTTGTAATCACGAAGGCAGTTGTTACATATATAATACAGACACTGATATAGCGATAGCGGAAATATTATTAAGTTTTAGTCGATAAAGCTCTCGAAATTCCAAACAATTACATATTACATCATTAATATCGATAAAGTTAAAATGGAAAATTCCAGAACGTCCGACGACATACCACGTATTTACAGACACCTATATGCGTATCGTCGTTGACATACATATATAAATCTATATGCTATGTATTCTCACAATAATAATAATAATAATAATAATAATCTATTTTCTAAGCTATAATCAATCATCAAATGTTTTAGTAACGATATTATACATTACGTAGCTTTTGCAAATCGTTTCGCTGGCAATATCACAAAACGATTGATAATTTTAATATAAAAACACGCAAATAACAGTCATATGACTATACAATGCGACGCTGAGCGCATCGCCCCCTGACGTCACATCGATTATTATGTACCGCGACGACTTTTAATATTATTATTTAATTAATCACATTTTTATATTAAATTACATGTCGAAGAATTTTTATTCTATCGACACGGTCACTTACTCAGGACTTGTACTAACCCCATGAAAAGTCTATGACCGGAACATATATGTACAAATACTAAAATATATTATTATAATTATTAATATAAATACTATGTTATTCCTGTAATTCTACGTTAAAATCTATATGTGCAACGTTAGGTCTGGATACATCTATATTAATGAATATATTGAACATTTTAAACTTAAATGTATAGGTACAAGCGACAGAGACGAAGACAAATCTTAAATCATATTACAAATGAGTGGACACATCAACCAGCCTGGCGAGACGACGCTCTGAAAAACGTTACAACTAAAATTACCTAACGCTTACCGTAACTACAAGAGAAATGATCTTGTCTATGAAAATTACTAAACCCCAATTAAATCTCAGTACCAACATACAAAAACAAATCGGCAACACTAATCCTACTCTACTATTGCATGCGAACTAAACATAACATCACGCCTTTAATAGCCGAAGAGGCAAGCAGAGGATAACAGTCCCACGCTTCACCTGTTACGTGAACAGTATTCACGGAGTATATTATGAAATATAAGATTATGCTTGAGTCATTTAGAAAAATAAAAAGAAACCAGCAACAAACAAGAAATATTACATCTAGCGTTTAATTATTCATTATATAAATAAATACGTAACATCATGCCTTCCACCAGAGTCAGGAGTGTAGCATACTCCCACGTTTTACCGATTAAAAATATAAATAAATATATTCGATATAATTAAGTTGTCTCATCCATATAATATCTATACGTTTATAATATTTACACGCTTCTTGTCCGTTTTATAATTGCACTTCACATATATAAAATTTATCCAATAAACGTAACACCGCGAACGATCCAGTCACACATTGCCGAATACAATAATTACGAGTTAATGACTAAAAACATTTATTAAATTATTATTATTATCATCTCTATTACATCTTATACGAAGCAATATCACACAGTTTTAATATCAGCAGCTCGATGGTATAACAAAATGTGTATACATCGTCCAAGGTCATGGCGTACACGAGGCCCAGACGCGGCAGGCATCACAAGGACAGCGTCTCGCGGATGAGCTTGCGCACCGTGTTACCCACGGACGTGGGCGGCGCACCCGACAGGTTGTACGTGATCTTGAACAGGTACGGCTGGATGTCCGCGTACGTGGTGTCGAACACCAGGTCCGCGTCCGAGCGGCTCGGCATCTTCGGCACGTACTCGTGCCGGTTGATGATCTCCGTGATGAACACGATCTTGTCCTGCAGCATCTCGACCACGCTCTCGTGCTTGGTGTGCATGTCGTGCTCGGTGCGCGACTCGGCGAGCTCGCAGCATACGGTCCACACCTCCCACGGCACGCACTCCGGCTGGAAGGGCCAGCGCGCCTTGCGCTTCTGGAAGAACTCGAGGCTGATGGAGCCGCGCGGCGGCGAGGCGCCGTCCGCCGCGCGCAGCCGCTCCGAGAAGTCCGATATCTCCCGCTTCACGTTCCGCCCGAGCGCCTCCGACTCGCAGCACACGTACGTGAAATCTATGAAGTCGCAGTCCACGTCCACGTAGCTGACGGTGCGGATCGAGTAGCTCTCCTCGTTGTTGTAGGTGAACTTGCCGCTGGACCGGTGGAAGAGCACGGTGTGGAAGATGCCGGCGACCACCTCGTCGACCTGGCTGCCCTCCATGGACATCTCGAAGGCGATGCTGCGGGCGTTCATGGCGGGCCGTCAGCGGCGCGCGCGCGCCTCTCCGCACATGTCACTCGCGGGGCGCGGCGCGGGCGCAGGCGGCGCAGGGGGTGTGGGCGGCGCGGGGGGCGCAGGGTACGGTCCGCGCGCACATTTGCACGTTTAAAATACGTAACGAGTCAAGTCGCACGCTGAAATGGAAAGCGACCGTTTTAGTTCTGCCGCTCTTAATACCATATGATTTTATCAACGCCACATTTTATAACATTTCATAATGTTTCAAAAAAACATTTGTGAGGTAACATTTTGTCACAGATCGTAGCGACGTCACAAAACGTTAACGTTAATTAATATGCACATTCGCTAAAAAATATTCTAGTGTTGATTAACGTTCGACAACGTTTTAAAAAACATTATAATTGCAATGTTCGCATTCGCAAAATTTTTGCGAATGTTTTGCGAATATTTTGCTAAATATCAGAAGAAAAAAAATTAAAATCCATTTATTTCTTGTTTTTAATACAACAAGAAGGAATAGATACGGTCCGTCAAAAAATCTGTAAAAAATTGGATTCTATTCTTGCTCCCTAATTTTTGTGAGGAGATTAGTTTCTAGAAAAAAATATTCGATATGGGGGTTATTCATTTATTATGGCAATTTCTTAAAGGCAATTTGTGAAATTCAACATGGTGAATGGGGTATATTTATTATTACTTAAAAACTCATTATATTACCTGTAGATACTCATTTTTTTAGTGATTTAAGGACAGATTTGATCATACTGACTAGCTATTATGTAACATCTTAGAGACTTGGATAAAGTATTAAATAATAATAAAATTATTTATTGACTTGTTTCTAAAATAAACATATAAAGTTACATACAACATATAAAGTTACAGTTTGATAATCTGGTACACTAAACAAATACATACAACAAATAAGTGCAAGTAAAATTTAAATGGCTAGCTAGGGTTACGAATGCTATTCTATATCCATATATTAGATTCTTTTTTTGTAAACTATCTAGAGAAATATTTGAAAAAGCATAAAGCATATCGTGCCATCAGCAACGAAACGGTTTTGTACGCAACTTATAAAGGTTGTCAACCCATGCAAATTTTGAATTCAGAAAATTTCCAGAGGCTAACACAACAAGCTAAATCTACGTGGATAATCATGATAGTTTTGTTCTAGGTAGACCCTTCCAAAACTTAATTTGAGGGTGTTACAATCGATTTAAAAAATGACACGCCTATCGTGTCACCAGCACCAAGTAAAATATATTGATGACACACCCGTCGGTTCTATCAGCAACGAATCGGTTAATTTTGATCAATGAAGCTTAACAATTAAATTTTCATTAGA
>DWEJ01000712.1:0-15241 GCA_018245835.1 Mysoria sejanus stolli
ACCTCTTATAGGATTATAGGCGTGATATTACTTTGTTTTTTAATAAATCAATAAAGGAAAAAAGAAAACATTTGTTTGTTCTGTTTCTTTTACAATATGCAATTATTTAGAAACTGTGCATTAAATTTGTGTATAAAGAATTTAAAAAAAATTTCGAATAGCACAATCTTGTTTTAATCGCTAATGTCAACCCTAACTGCTCCAAGACCCATTGGAGTCCAATTATTCAGTGTCGGAAGGAACAAATTCCTTATAATGGACGTCCTTTTATTTATATTCAAAGTTAATCCACTCGAAGCCTCTTTACAATGACTGATTGAATAAATGATATAATGATTTTAGGACAATGCCCTTAAAATAACCTTTTAGTTATTGTAATGTATTAGCGTAAAATTATAATGTACGAAAAATTACCCATGACTTAGAACATGTTCTAAGTAGTCTGTGATCACTTCCAAGGCTCAAGGTATTTATCTCCAGACCCAACAAATTCGTTTCGGAAATCTTGATTTCCAAAAGTAACTGACAGACAAGGCGGACATACTTTTCCATATAAATTTAATTCAACCCAGTATTTAGTTATAATGATTCCATAAAATAAATACGTAATTATAATGTCCATGTATTTATTGGTAAATTTGTTAATCTGGGCTTTTTATTATAAAATCTTTTAATTCGTAGTAGTTGGACGTATAGCATAGCCGATGAATCGTGTAAGTACACATTCCTCTGCCTTCACCATAGAGGAAATACAAGCGTGATGTTACCTTTACTTTTTTCTTTAGAATTTCTCAAACCATTACCCAGCGATCTAAGTTCTTAGCGAAGCATAAACCATGTTTCTTAATTAAATCAATTTATCCTTTATACATTTACAAAGTTCAATGTTAATTTAAATTCCGTTGTACAACATAGTACCACAGAACATTAACAAGGCCCTTAAAAGCCTAACGTCATCAAAGTAATTTAACATGGACTGGGTAACTGACGTAGCATTTATTAACAGTTTTACAAGTAAAATTGCTTCAAGCATACATAAGTAATAAAAACTATGCCCATCAAATACATTGCTATGAAAAACTTTTTCTATGTAGCAAAAAGTAATAGCATCGAAAGTAATAACAAATACTTTATTATTTTTCAACATTTTAAATCCGCGAAAACCAAACAGAGAATCGCCAAAGAGAATTATTGAAACAGACTCGACGCTCGTCCGGCCACGCATGATCGCGTAACGAGCTGAAATGCGCAAAACGGATTGATGCCATAAGCTTTTTTGGGTAAAGATGTACCAGGGAAAAAAGCCTTCCGAAATTTGAATACGATTACATATGTGTATGTTATAATTTATGGATATTTTATAGTGATTTAAAGGATTATCATACACGAATTAATAGTGAAAGTTTTTAATATTGGTGGGTAGTTTAAAACGCAAGCTTACATGGCACGTTTGTTTTGACGTTACGTAATTTTCACAAATGAGCTCACTTATGCATATGTATATTTTAAAATAACGTTGAACATTTCTGAAATCTCAAAATGCTGTATAAAAGTATTTAACCTATAATCTTAAATATTAAGAAAAATTTTATATCTACATGTACTTACAAGATACATCCATATTATGTAGTAAAGTAGATTGCGATACATTATCACGAAAACTAGTTTCAACCGGAAATTAAGTCTTGTTCCTTTCACGCCGCGATATTCAAAACAGTCTCCAAATGCTAACACAAGGGAACAACAAACAACTTGTTGTTTTGGGACTATGGTAGTCAAAGGGAGAGAATTCCAACTATTAATGAACTGAAATCTCCATTTAGTATAGCTAAGGCTGAGGCAACACATACAGTATAGTCTTATCTGTGTAATTGCGTGAATAGTTTTTTGATATATAAAGCCCTTAAGTTTAGAGCTTAAGCCTTTAAGTTAAGGAAATTTTATTATATGTAAATACCGTAACATCACGCTTCAGGGATTATATCCTTGAGAAGGTAGGCAGATATATAAAGTACACTCCCACGATTCACCAGTTACGTTTACGTCCCTCTATGGAATAGTGGAAATGGAATGGTGAGCGTATTTCCATATACCAGGTACATTTCCGGACTCCGAGTCACTACTAGATAATCCAGTAATTCCCGACCTCGTATTTGAACCCAGGACCTCCCGATTGCTGTTATAATAAAGCCATGAAAAACGCTCTATTATCTTGAAGTAATCATTCACAATGTATAGAGTATTACATTTTATTTTATTTACCTTTCATCTTCAATTCACACTGAACACCGAATTAAACAATAAATATAGTTACGATGTAAAGGGTATGGCACTAAATGACCCTAAAGAGTTACACTGTAGCTGTTCACTTAATGTGTCATCCATTAGCGTGACACAACAGGTGACAAGAGTTCTAAAATGACTATCCCTTTAGTACCATCTAATGTACTCTCTAAGCCATCAAGCAGACTATAATTTTTACAAAATTTAACCTCTGATTAACCATCGGTATGTAATCTAGATTAAATATATATTTCACTCTATATAATTTAATGTCTTAAGTGGATTATAAGCACAAAATAAGCCGTAAAAATCTGAATTGGCTTTGAAATTGTACATCCGATTCAATATGCAATGAAGATCCAGAACCGGATCAACAGTAAGATCATGTTTACTATGCAAGGGCATGAAAGGGCATTAGAATGTTAGGATTTTTTATCACCCTCACACCATTAAGAGAATCGCTTTGTGAAGAAAAGGCAAGCTTTGTTCCTGGAAAAGGCATGGCAACTAAATACACCCTCGGGATTCGAGTTTCATTTATATAATTCGCGCTGCGCCAGGGACACAATGGCTAAAAATTTTATAGAAAGGTCGTTGAAATCCAAAGCGCCCCAATCAATAGAGGATGTGGCTGCACATTCCTTATTTAGGGTCAGAATATTTGAAGTTTATTTGCTAGAAAGCTTTGGTAGCGCTAATGATACCCATACATAAAATTCACTTTGTCACCGCTACTTATCATATCATTATCTTCTTCATAATTATCATCGTCATTAACATGTATGAAAAGAGCCTTCCCGAGCTGCGACTATATCTGTTTAAGTACGAAAATAAATATGTCCGAGACATTGTAACTAATCCTTCCACCACGATGGGTGATCACTTACGATCAGATATTGACTCGATACAGTAGAAAAAGACTATCATCAACGTTAGCAACATCGTCATTAACCATTTATCGTTCTGCAATTGTAAACAGAGTCCCCTCGGATGGAGAAGGGTTGCCTGCCACATTGACCAACTGTTACTAATATTAACAATTTATTATCGAGAACATTTTTATAAATTTAAAGGTATCATTTGCTCCTGTTTAATTTTATTCTTTGTCAAATACAGTTAGGGTCTTGTTAGTGAATTGTTATTGTAGTTCTTAGAAGGAACAATGGCGTAACTCACCATGTTAGTTTAGAGCTGGCTTCGCTTTGTAGTCATATACAACACAATCTATGATATATTATTACATGAAGCTATAAGTTTATACAACTCTTTAACTATGTTGTGCGCAACGGACACGTGCGAAATTTGACATAATATAAGTTTAAGAGAATATGCGTGGATAAACTACAATGTATACGAGAATAACGAATATTTTAATAAAATATACCATTGATTGTTAATGTTGATAATGCAAATATCAAATATACAGCAGTTAAACTATAGTGGTGAGAATTTATACAGGAACTTTCGAAATCAAAAATGTAATGAATTACGGATATATTTCGACCACCGCTGGAGCACTGGATGTTAATAATATGTACCGATTCAGGCGAGTGGAACGGAGCGGACATACTTTATGGACATACATTTTTGAAAATTGGAGCGAAGTCGTTTAATATTTTGTAAGGGTTTGAAATTATATTAAATACTAACTTAGTAAACGAAGCCAGGTCAAGTTTCTTTATTAGGCGAATCTGTACAAATGATCTTTCTGCTTCTCGGTCTATATGAAAACTGCCACTGACACTGACAGTAGCTGAACCACTCCAATTCATCACGCAGTCTTATGTATAATTTTACCGTTAGAAACTGTTCAAAACGTCTAAGTTAATATTTCACATTCGAACAACGAGAGCATCTGTTCAAATAAAGACTCCCGTACGTTAGGCGATGTACAAATTATACAGCACGGGTCGCTTCCGGCGCGTGTCGGCGTCTGCCGGGCAATATTAAATTCCTATTATACCTTCTCTTTGCTATGGAAACAATGCTGGTTTTTAACCGACTTCATTATTTTCGTAACTCTATATGTTTATGATTTTTTACGAAATTAGTGGCTTTCATGGATGTAACACCGTCTTTTTACTGGTATACTATTATAATTTTAGAGAAAGTGCTGCGGATCTTTTATTATTCTTGTGTTGTAGTTATTTATCTATTGTTACACTAGCATAGTTACAGGCATAATTACTAAAGTTATATATCTTATCATAAGAGTTGAATCAAATATTTGACAATGCGATTTCTGATCGACATGTTCTGGGTTCGATCCTCGAATCGAGTGCTTATGGATTTTTAGTCCCGGTCTTAGTACTTGGAGTCTAAATTTATGCCCGGTGTATGAAATAGGCTCACTATCTATTTCATAACGGGACGTATAACATTACTAGTTCAACTTCAGAGTGTACTTCATTATTCTCCCTGCCTCTTCGAATTATTCAGGCGTGATCTTACTTTTATCAATCATTTGATAACATTTTTAAGTAGAAGAGTCGGTTTCGATTTAACAGTAATTCTAAATCAATTAATATTTTTATTCACGATCAGACTGTTTCTTGGGACGGCGGAGGCAGCTGTACGTATAAAGGCGCCTGTACATTAAGAGATCCGACACGCCGATTACATTATCACACACACAATGTACTTCCGGCGTGCGTCGTACCGGCGCGTTCCGGTGAATTATTAATTCCGATTATAGAGCTTTCTATGATAGAAGCTGTTTAATTTTAGTGACGTTTATACTTTTATTGTATAATTGTTTGTTATAGTAGTGTTGTATATTATTAATTCGAATTAAGTTTTCAAATTTTGATGTAGTTAAATGACGTAATCTTTATGGTCTTATGTTTCATTCTTTCACAAACACATAATTAAACATGGAATATAGTGGATGACTCTATTGCCATACCCCTGTCATATATCCAAATTCAGAGCTACTGCTGGCAATATAGAATTAAAAAATACCTGATAATCCAATCCAAGATCTCCCCAGTCAGGCGTTCCGCTTACAACCACTAAACTAACGATGCCGTTATAGTCATAATATTGATATATAAAATACTAAAATATGTATATTACGACTATAACATGTACATTTATAACTATGCTTCGAAACTAACCCGCTATCACAGTAATAAAGCGATGAAAGGGCTTGTTGATTGCGTCACGACTCGCAGAGCATTCCTCGCTGGCTAGCACAATATTCTTACTCCAGCGCCGGACCTGCTTATCGGGAGTAATTGGTGCTGTCATCTTAAATTATCTTAGTCAAACCTCGCTAGTTTATATAGTAGTTTACTTTAAATAGATAATTTCTTTACACCAGTAATTGGCACTTCGTTTTCTCTGTCTATCTATGAACAGGGAATATAATTGTCTGTCTGTATACAAATAAGGAAAAGCTGCAGTGTTCATCGAATATTGGTTCTGAGTCTGGATCGAACTCACAACGGCCTCTTCTATTTTGTTTGTTACTTTGTCGTTCAGTAGCACAAGTTACAAACTAAAGGGAAAACACTGCAGTTACATATTGATTATGTATAACGTTAAAAGTATCAAAAGTTGGCTTTAAATTTATCGCAAAAATCTATTCTATTCAGCTGTGCAATTTAACTGAAAGGTTTCCATTTATGACACATTTTGATTACCAAATTTATTATTAAAATTTTACGTCATTAAACAAACTAAGCTTAAAAGTGAGGTGATATTTTGAACGTGTGTACAGAACCCTCAACATATTTTACAATAACATAAACCGCGAAAGCAAATAAAAGGAAACGAACATCAATGGAACCATAATAATATCCTTCCGCAGCCGGTACTGTCGGGCTTTTGTGCGCAATAGAATTACATCGTCTGAACAATTATTATATATCTTTATGTGTACTTTAGTTTAATCAGCAATATTGTGTGTAAGGTAACTACTGAAGACAATATATGAATTAAGCGCCATCTTGTCGTGTTTCAGGATTATCTTTGAGGAGCATATACGCCTAACGCAAACGATTATATTAACTGCTAGTGTCAAATAGAAATATCTGAATATACTGATAATCTCGAAATGTTCTCTGCTTATTGTAAGAATTATTTTTAAATTTAACTATTTATGTTACCTTGTAATACCGACAACATACAATACGAACAATACCGGCCTATACTATGTATAAACGATCACGCACACATTAAACGTTTTGAATTAGATCTAACTATCGATCTAATCCTCCGTGCCGGGGCGGAGTAATAACACATTCTTCGTCCGGGTGCCGGGTGTCGATAGGGTGTCGTAAGTCGTAAGAGGCGACTTAATTCGACGATAGTAGATCCAATTAGGCACAGCTAAATACTCCAGCCAAGATCCAGGGTAAATACCCCGGAGCAAGACGCTGTGCTCTGTGATCCGCAACCTAAATGCCCAGCGTGGCGTGGGCATTGTTGGCATAACTCTTCAGAGCAGGCCGATGTTCAACAGTTCAATAGATTGATGATCATAATCGAACCCAATCCCCTGCAGTCGAAAATATCACTTGGACATGTTTAAACAAGTAATACTACAACGATATAGCTCATTACGTAAATTTAGTAATCCAAGTTACTCTAACCACTTAGTGAATATGATAACTAAACTTTGTAGTAAATGAATAAAACTTTTCGGAGTGAACCCAAAACTCGACTCACTGACAAAGGAACGAATAAACCGAACTTTACAGAAACGAAATCGAACCGTGACCTAAACAATATAATTTCGTTTTGAAACTAAGCTACGATTCGTAATCGTCGACGCGAATTTTGCATACTACTCTATGTTATAATATTATGCCATTTTACTCTAAGCGTGACATAAAAAGTTGGCAGCCAAATTATCCAATTCAATTTCTACATGATTCTAGTTCGGTTATTGAAGACAAAAAGGTGATCTAAAAATTTGATGAGTGTCGGGAAAGCGGAAAGAAAAATTATAATATCGTATATGTAAGTACGAAGTAAAGAAATATTATGGAAACGAATAAAGTGCTTATAATCTGATTTATTAGTAAAACTAAACATTATATGCATTGTATATTATACATATAAGCATGATACCCCAAGCGAGGCCCCACTACTTAGGAGAAATACATAAATTAACAGTCATCACAACAAATGTAATTCTCTTTCTATTGCAATATTGCAACTCATATCCATCATAACATATTCAATTATTAACCAATTAGAGAATAATATTTTCTTGATGAATAAAAAATACGCATGGACAAAGTGCTGACATGAGTATACATTGTATACATAAAACGCTTTCTCGATAGACTTCACAACGTCGGCTCTCTGCTGGCGCGGAGGGGTGCCAGTACGTGACTTCCCACACTGCGTTCAAACGTGACCTTTTCGTTTTATCCATAAAGGCTTGTCCTCACTTTTTTCTCTATAGTATTCTCCATTGAATGATTAATATTATTGTATCATCACGCCAGAACGTTGCCACAATGCCACATAACTCTATCCTTATAAACCCGAGGTGTTTCTTCCACGTTTGATTATTGTTTTCCTCCACGCACGCCGGATATATAACATTTTTAAGTTCTCTATAAGCCAGTAAATATCTGACTTATACGGTCGAAATAGATAAATGAATATATATTTAATACCCACAATTTTGTTACTTGAGACTAAAGTAGAAATAAAAACGTGTAAAATGCTCTCTTAATCGTTTTTATGAAGTCGGCTTTCCGTCAGAGCTGAGAGGTGTTGGCGCGTGTCTGCTGCCCACTCTCTTATCTTTGCGTGGTCGTTTTTTTTCCATAACGAACTTTCATTAACATTTTGCTTTAATTTTTTTCAAGCTATTATACAGGAGAAAGCGCTAAAGTGCGAGACTACATGAATTTTCGACGCGACGTGCTTGAGCGTGGCCATCGTTTGGACAATTTTTGACATAATCAATTACTAGCTTATTATTATTACGGAAAAAGTCTATATACAAGTATTTCCATAAATTATTCAATATATAAAGATAGACACAATACTAAAAATCTTCATACAGTCTCGAAAAACTTATCGCTATCAAGAAAACTAAGAAAACACAAAGAACAAGAAATAATTTCCAATGTTAATTCCGTATGATCACGAACAGAACACTAAACGGAATATCTAAAAGAGATGAGATACTAGCAGCCAGGAACGGATACAATATGGATATCACAATCCGAAGTTGATACCGTTAAGCCTCAACTCTGACCCTACTAGCTTTGGCACAGTAGCAACATAAACGTACATAGAATATATTACTCGCAAAGCAGCAATCAAAATCTTGCACATGAGAATTATCATCCATCCACCGAAAATTCATAATTGTATTCAGTGGATACACCCTAATCGATTTCATTACTTCTTCTTATTGTTATTTAACGTAACTATCAAATTGCTTCGTGAAATAAATGACCCACTTACTACAATTTGCATAGACCGTGTAACAAAACTCGCACAGGATCTGCGTATATGAGACGATACGCAAGATACGACCTCGTTATAATAACACAGGACACCGCACATAAACCGATATGCTTGTCAACGCTTTTAATGAGCTCGATGGAACGTCTCTCGATATTATGTAGGTTGGCCACAATGTTATATTATTAAAGGAACAGAGAATAAAACGAAAGAGGATTGAACGTTTACACCAGGTCCTTATGAGCTAGGCAGATTGCACCGAGTGCCAAATACTTCTATACTTGCAAACCTGCCGTGATCAGGGAGCCCCAAGCTAACCTTAACGAAATATCCAGAAACTTTTTGTTAAGGGAATTTGAAGTCTCCGAAACTGGCTTGGTGTATGAAGATGTTGGATGTAAAACAAACTAGGTTGGTTATCTTACAGAAATAAAAAACATTTAAATAATGCACCGGTCGTGAACAGACAGCAAGAAATATTGCTATTATTATTATTGCTATCATATTAAGCAAAATCTCAGATATAACTCAAGTCCCATCTGATATTTTTATTGAACAAGACTAGAAAGTACAAAAGTCTTTTATGATACTCACTCGGAGTAGATTTTCTCCTGAATGCTTCGGTATTTGTCTTTGTTCGAGCAACTTCGATACTTGTTATGTGCACATGTGTCTGCTCAAGACACGTACGTTAGGGAACCCAATCGTAGTTGGACAATTTTTTCGAATACCAAAATACATTTTGTATCGTTTATAGGGTCAATATGGCCATTTACTCATAAACTTAGCAGAGCGTATGCGACGGAGATCGAATATTTTGTAAATATACATAACATGTAATTTTCGAAGAACAAAATTATATGTAAAATTTTATTTCAGACTAAGAACTAAAGCTACCGGTTTGTTTTTCACGAAAAACCATTCCTGTACAATCAAATTTATGGTCAATATCCAACGTAGCCGCGGTTAAGCGTTATGGTACCATCTAAATATCCAGATAAGATGTAATCTGAGTTTTATGATCGCCTTGTCGTAAACTAGCTAGTGATTACTAATTGTGACGGAATTTTCAATTTTTCATCGTAAACGCATTATGTACAATATCTACTTCGTGATAATCCTGATTGAAGGTTTATTAAGATCCGGTTCTCTTAGGTTTTCCATTAGTGTTTTATGATGATGAAGTCAAGGCGGTAATCATTTCTGAATATACCTAAAGCAATATGACGTTAACGTTCATCAGTCATAAGTCGAGAACGCTGAAGTATTCATTAATTTAGTGATAGCTAGTTAGACAAAACGAAGCATGACTGAAACTAGCCTGAGCTATGCCTATTGAAAATATTTTATGATCGGTTCTCGTACATTCATTAAGAGTTTGATCCTGTTTTTGTAGTAGCTAAACTTTATCAAAAATGTCTTAACTTAAGTATGTACTCATAAAAGATAATTTATAGGTTAGTTTGATATTAATTTGCCTTAAAGAAATGCAGTTGATAATATCGTACTATGTAACCTTCACATTCGAATTTAAGAAGCTATAAATACAATTACTTAAAATTAGATACAATTATCCGTATATGTCCGTGTTGGATCGGAGTAAGAATATATTCCCCGACCCCGTGCCGAGATACGGGGTTTCGCAATAGGCGCTGCCATGACCGCCTATAGACAGATGCGTAAGCGATGCGAGAAACTCTGTTCTCTGTGATCCCCAAGCCGCATGGCCAGCGTGAGGATTTAAGGCATAAACGTTCAGGGCAGGCCTATGTCCAACAGTGAACTGCAGTAGGCTAATGATTATGATGATGACCCGATAAGGATGGTAGTATGTGTGTAGTATTTTTGGTCAAAAAATGTTAATAAAGGGACTCTAGTTATCTTAAAAAAATAACTTGTGATTTATCCGAATATCCCTAGGATTATCTTGTAACTAAGAGTTTACATTGTATCTGTATATTACAAACGAAACTAGAAACAGTTTCCGACGATTACCGAAGCGTGATTATCCTCAAAACCTTCTCAAGCCCACATTAACGTTTCATTTAAGTTCGTCAGTCCTCAAAATGCTTTGTATGTTAATAGTACAAACAGTTCTGGTCCATTGTGGGTGACTGTCTCTTTGATGATATGGAACTTTTTTATGGTTACCACCGAGGACTCCACCGAATAAGGCATTAAAACAAAGTTGTATTAGAACATGCAGACCACCTAACTGTTTAGGGGCATTGCATCTTCTGCGTAAATTAAGATATATTCTTTCACTATTAAAGCTCGTCGGGTCTTCGGGTCATATTTTGTGTCTGTCAGAACAGAACAGTACCAGTTTTACTGCTAAGCAGCAAAAATGGGTGCCTTAACAGTGGGCGATAAGGGTTTTTTTTCCTTTTTTCGTAAGGATACTATGAATACTTTCTATATCTTTTTTACTAAAGCGATCAATAACTTCGATATGTTTTCTATTTATTTCTGCTCTATTTATTATCTGTCGTCATTATTGATTCAAGAGCAGACGATTTCAAAGCATCAATAATGGTGTGCAACTAAATGTTGTTATATTATATTATAATTGAATCTTCCACGAAGTTTTTCCAGTGAAGAAACAATTAATAGATATCCCAAGAAAAGTAACTGCTCACTTTTCCAAGCAATTAGATTTCTTCCACGTGACTTGCTGTTCAAAATAATCGGAAGTCTTCCGTAACTTCATCCTTGGTATCCGCCCTAGTACTTTAATTGGGCTTTAAAACTATAAGGATTTTTTCCATAATTAAATCTCGTATTTATTGCAAACTCGCAATACGAATCTTCAAATCTTCTATTTGACGTCCATGCGTTCATATGGCTGCTGAAAATCAACCTGCATGCCATTTACCGTTAATTAAAACTTTCTCACCTTTGGGATTTTTAATTCACTGTTACTTAAGAACAGCGAACCGGTACAGACATATGTACATCGGAACTTCAGCAATATTAGTACCAATACCAACTCAGCTGTCTCCAACATCCTTTCTCTCCCGCATAAAGTCAAATAAGATATACAGATGAACAAATTCGGTTCCCAACTCTAACAAATCCAAACGCTTTAAACATTCCTTTACTTAATGACTAAGCACACATTTATTAGCAATGCACGCTTGAACACGTCTCATGTCATCTCTTCATGCATTATTACAGAGGTTAACAATATTAACGCACGTTAACGTCGCAGTTTCATTTAAAATGTATGTGGATCATTCACGAACGTTGACATCGTCGATTAGTCTCATTGCAGGCGAGTTACGACAGAACGTTTTAAAATTTAAACCGTCGACAAAGTGTTAGTATGTGAGAGTAGGTTTGTTACACATATATATATTACAATAGGGACTAGAAACATTATCGTATTTAAAAAATATGTCTGTAAAGTGCATTTTTAAGAGCAATATTGTTATCATAGTTAGCGCCCGTAACACTCGAATACAGATCGTATTTAGATCAAATACGACGAAAATTACATTAGCGTTTAGTCATATTGATGTACAATGATTTATACACGCTAATGTGTATGTCTTTTGAAGAGATTATAGGCACAAATCTCCAGGCCTTCACTGGTGGGAAATTTCCAGCAGTGTATTTGAGCTTATCATGGAGATGAGGTTAACATCTGGTAAAATCACACATAAAAACTATCGTCACGATCATGCCCTGTTCACTTACTGTATAAGATATAGGCAGAGGATATAGGATAAGAATTTTTATTATAAAGTGATTCTGTTAAATAGATATATAATAATATATTTAATATTTGTAATACATATCCCGATCTAATGATATTAATTTAACATTAACATTAACGAGCGAAGGTATTTTCTATACGCTTACAGCTTACTCGCTTATTGTGAAAAGAACACCTTAATGACGGTTATTACTGATGTAAACGTAATATACATAGTTTCTTATCGCCTGAAACGACGGTTGTAAGTCTAATTAATTTGTTTAAATAAACAAAAATCACTTAACAGTGACAGCAACAGAAATCTTTAAGCTTGTTCCCCTACTTTATTAACGAATAATTGTATCAATTGTATAAGTAATCTATACATAATTGTTTCGCTCAAATGTCTATTACTATTTAAAATTTAGCAAATTAATACATTTTCACCGGATTTCATTAGCTGAAATTTTCAATATAATGATACAAAAAAAAATACGATTATAGCATATTTTATTATAGCGCCAGCAGCATTACGGGGCAGACAGAGAGCGGCGCTTGCTAAATATTTCAAGTATTTCCTGACGCACATCTTATTCCTTCATCTCTCTCTTCTTACAAGTTAAATTAATTGTTAACTCATCGTCTGCAATAGTTATTAAAACGCGGAAAACTTATGCAAACTGTACATGCACCGTGCGATGGAACGAATCGAGACAGTTAGCTAGAGCTATGAATATGGAACGGATTTATGTATGCTTCAAATGACATCAATTTATCCTAATAGTCTCTGTACTCGTGGACGATATGCTTACTTACAAATGGCCGATATTCATGTTCAAAGGCATAAATTCATGTATACGTAGGACCAGTGCTATAGAACTACATCGGAAGCAATTCAGTCACGATAGCAAAGAAGAATCAAAGAATTACCGAAAGCTGAGAAGATGGAGAAAACACAAAAATAAAGTAATCGTTATATATCATTCTAATAAAGTAATCGTTATATGCCAATCAATTAGATATAAACTTTAAAAAAATGTTAAGTTTCCAAAGAGCATCAGGCTAAGTAGAATTCAAAACGAGTCTCTGATAAACAGATTGACTAATTGATACTTTATTTCGATGTACACAATTCCAGTATAAGATATCTACGGAGTGTTTTATGGCATGCCATCTCCACCATACATGTTACTTGTTGAGTTACGCAATCTTTCTAGGAACAAATTCTTCAATGGAAATTATCCTATTATCTATACATTACTGACTTAAAAATTATACAATTTTTTAAGTCAGTATGGATATTATGAATTATTTATTTCAAGTTCTTCTACTGTAATCACGAGTGGAAATACAAAAAGCCAATCGTTAATTTGGAGTGTTTACAGGACCATATAGACCCCGGAGATCCGGACGGTTTGTCCGTTTCTACACCTGACCTGGTTCAGTCAAATTAGCTGCCACTACGGTGACGTCATGGGATAACTCCGGGAGGCGCTTTGGCTTTAGCGAGCGCTCGCCGAGCGGAGCGTGAATGGAAGCTCTACTTTCTTTCGTTATAGTGTGCGGACGAATGAGGACATTTCTATTAAAGCGTTGTATACAATTTTACCCCATATTTTACTTCTCATATGCATAAAAAAAAATTCATCCCTTATGGCTACAGTGCATTGACGCTCCACATCTATATTTATAGAGCAATATTATTTATCTATAAAATTCATACATTCAGTATTATACGATTATTATTAGAAATCTTATAAATCAGTGTATATGTATGAAGAGAACGTTAAATGTAGAAGACGCAAAGCAGGTCTGCAAGGAGAAAGATATTTGACACTAGGTACTCTCTACTTAGTCCGTAAGAGACCTTGCGTAATGGTATAATAATAATATTGAATAATAAAACAATACTATGGCCTAGAGTGTGTGTAGTGAAGTACTACACTGCACATAGTATACAATTTAGTTATTTACCGTAAAGAATATAGGGACTTTCAACGCCCTCAAAGACAGTTTTACGAGTTCTGAACAGTTTTACGAGTGTTGTACAGAAACACATTGTTATGTATACTTTCAATAATATAAAAAATTTTGTATAGGTAGATAAGTCATATAAGAAAGTAACATTATAGAGTAATAAAAAAATTCTCATTAAAAATCGACACCAACATTTTGACTTACTGTAATGGTAGATATTGTTAGGTCATTGAATAACCGAAAAGGTTGCGCCACAGATCTCAGGTAGGATCGCATCGTTCATGATATTATGATTTCTCGTAGGGAATATGAGCGGTTAGGTTCACACTCACCTATACGAGCAAAACGGTATTAAAAGGCCGCAACATCAAAGGCAGTTTCAACTGCTTTAACTAGTTCATGAATGAATGAACAAACTTCTAAAACTGAGTATACGTTGCCATGTCCAAAGTAGTAATCGAAATTTCACTAAATCGCTCACAAATTCCGTTTGATCTCATGACAGTAGATTAAACTTTGATTACATTTAAAATTTAGTAATTCGTAGATTACGTTGATAGATTATCCTACGATCCTTTGTATCTTGGCAAGAATTGGTAATATTACTAATATTGGTAAGAATACATTAATTGCGCATATGTAAACATCGTTATCATATATTTAAATTAATTCTAAATAAATGAATGTGTGAACTTTGATGGTCTTAATATGTAACAATGGGTTTACGTTATTGGAAAATCACCCAGAGCATGATTTGGATGATGGTATGAATAAAATTTAAAAACGCCGAAATTTCACATCATTAAATGAAACTGAAAATAATGCAGGTATTACCCCCATAGATATATA